>JAJPUD010010615.1:0-60523 GCA_023553655.1 Myrmecobius fasciatus | reverse complement strand
TGATCAATTTTGATGGACATGGTTCTCTTCAACAATGATGTGATTCACACCAGTTGTGCTGTGATGAAGATAGTCATATACATCCAGAGAGAGGCCTGTGGGAACTGAGAGTGAACCACAACACAGCATTTTAACGCTTTCTGTGAATATTTCCATGCATTCTGTTTTCCTTCTTAGGTTGTTTTTTTTTCTTCTTCTCTTTCTA
This sequence comes from Myrmecobius fasciatus, assembly GCA_023553655.1. Lineage (NCBI taxonomy): Eukaryota > Metazoa > Chordata > Mammalia > Dasyuromorphia > Myrmecobiidae > Myrmecobius > Myrmecobius fasciatus. The sequence goes on along the minus strand of JAJPUD010010615.1, from coordinate 60,318 downwards.
GATCTGATGTTTCTTATGCAGTAAGATACTGTACAGATATGTATACATGTATTGTATTTGTCATATAATTTATCCTATCTAGCATGTATTAGATTACCTGTCATCTAGGGGAGGGGGGTGGGGGGAGGGAAAGGAAAAGCTTGGGAAAAAAAAGTTTTTTTTTTTTGCAAAGGTCAATGTTGAAAGGTCACTCATGTTTTGCAAATAAAAAGCTTTATATAAGATCTCTTTGGGATATAAGCCCAATAGAAACACTGCTGGGACAAAGGGTATGCACAGTTTGATAACTTTTTGAGCATAGCTCCAAATTGCTCTCCAGAATGCAATTTACTTCCTCTATCTGATACCCAAGGGAATGCCCCTCTTGTCCCTCTTCCCTCAATTTCTGCTACCCCCTTGAAATGTGGGGATTTTTCTTACCTGTTTCGGTTCAAATTCTCAGGCTCCTTCAACATCTCATTCCTTAGCCCCTTTCCAGAATCCCGAAAACCACTTTCCAGAATGGTTGTATTTGTTCACAAATGAATATTACTTCTTAAAAATTGAGGTAAACAAGGTTTTTTCATGGGTCAAAATATATCATCAAAACTAGCGGATCCCATATTTTACTGGAATCCTCTTAATTGTAGTGCCTCTATTTTGTTATTTCCTATTATCTTGTATGTGTTTTTTGGTATATATTTGTCACTGTTATCTCCCCTCTTAGATCTTTGAGAACAAGGACTGCCTTTTGCTTCTTTTTGTATCTCCAGTACTTATTGATGTGCCTGTACTTGATAGATCTTGAATGACTGATTGATTGTTTCCTTGCAAGTGAAAATATGCTTTGATCCCCATTCAGTCTCCATATTTGTCTCTGGATGTGGATGGCACTTTCCGTGGCAAGTCTAGTGGAATTGCCTTCAATCACCTCTTTTTTTTTTTGCTTTTTTGCTGAGGCAAATGGGGTTAAGTGACTTGCCCAGGGTCACACAGCTAGGGAATGTTAAGTGTCTGAGACCACATTTGAACCCAGTTCCTCCTGATTTCAGAGCTGGTGCTCTATCCACTGCGCCACCTAGCTGCCCCTCAATCACCTTATTTTTGAAAAGAGCCAAGTCCACCATAGTTGATTACCACATAATCTTGTTGCTGTGTACACTGTTCTCTTTTACCAATGATTTCTTAATTCTATCAATCTTTTCTCAGTCCTCATACTTCTTGACCCATCTGTGGTATTTGTCTTGTTGACCACCCTTTCTACTAGGTACACTCTCTAGAACAGTTTTTCATGGCATTAATTTCTGTTGTTATTTCTCCTACCTGTCTCCTTTGTTGGCCTTTCCATTAAGCCATTACTACTAATTGTAGGTGTCCCCCAAGGCTCTATCCTCGGCCTTCTCTTTTTTCTCTATATTATCTCACTTGGTGATCTCATCAACTCCCATGGGTTCAACAATGATTTCTTTGCAGCTGACTCACATATTTATTATTCTGGCTTTTCTCCTGTGCTCTAGTAATGGAAGATAATTGCATTACATTCATATTTCACAACTTGCTTAGCCAGTTGTTAGTCATTCTCCCCTGAGTTTTGCTACCATGAAACGAGCTGCTGTGCATATTTTGTGTGTTTAGATCCTTTTCCTCTTTCTTTGGGGGGGAGGGAGAGAAAGGAATAGACTTAATTGATTCCCCCACCTCAAGATCTCTCTCACACTCCAATTCATTCCTCAAAGTTAGCAAAGTGATTTTCCTAAAGTATAGGTTTGATTGAATCCAACGGCTTCCTTTTACCTCTGATAAAATATGAAATCCTCTTTTAAGAACATAAAGTTCGTCACCTAGCTTTTCTGCTTTTCCAGTATTCTAACACCTTATTCCCTTCCATGCACTATACAATCCAGTCACAGACCTATTTGCTATTCCTTACGTATAATGAATGTTTCATCTCCAATCCCTGGGCACCTTTGCTCATGCCTGAAATACCCTTTTTGGTCACCTCTGCCTCAGCATCCCTGTTTTCTTTCCTTCAAGACTAACTCAAATGCTACCTTCTATATGTTTTTACTTATTTATTTTTTTAATATTCCTCCCTCTCTCCCCACACATGCTAATGCTTTCCTCTCTAAGGTCAGCTTGTATATCTTGTGTTCATATTGTCTTCCCTACTAAAATGCAAGCCCCTTGAGGGCAGGGGCTGTTTTAGCTTTTTCTTTGTATCCCCTGCACTTTGCACAGTACCTAAAACAGTAAATATTAAATATTTATTGTTTGATTTTGGGTCTACCATTCTCACATAGAAAATCTTTTACATCAGATGAAACTATATATACACCCATTTTCCACTAGTTTATGAAGCAGAGGATAGATGAGGGAATGGAAGGGCAATAGAAGATTTTATAAAATCTGAAATAAAAGTTCTTCATCCTCGGGCTGAGGCACTGTCTCCAGAAGGCCCCTGTCAAAATACATGTTAAACTTCACAAATAATTGATAAGTGCCCGCTCTGGGCAAGACACCTTGTTAGATGCTGGGGGGTAAGATTAGCATCAGTAGTTAATAAGTAGTTTGGCACAGCCCTGGAGGAGCAAGATGAACCTTTCTCTTCCAGTGTCTCCAAGCAAGGGAACTTTTTAGACAAGGTGTAATGAATTGTTCTGATACTGTTTGGAATAGGAGTGAATAAGAATGAGCAGACACTTCAGGAATGAGTTCATATATCTGAATTATCTGGAAAACTTCAAAGACTTTGGCATCCAGAAGTCCCAGCACCAGAAGGCAGGCAGAATTATCCCAGCAGGGACCCATTTGCTTATGGAAGTGATGTACCCCATTTCTGTTCTCTGGAATTGTGAATCACTCTGACTGGTATTGAGTCCTAAGTGAAGGTGCGGCCCAAAGAAAGTGGTTTTCGGGATTCTGGAAAGGGGCTAAGGAGTGAGATGTTGAAGGAGCCCGAGAATTTGAACCAAGACAGGTAAGAAATCCCCACATTTCAAAGGGGTAGCAGAAATTGAGGGAAGAGGGACAAGAGGGGCGTTCCCTTGGGTAGCAGATAGAGGAAGTAAATTGCAGGGAGTGGGAAGAAGAGCAGGGATTGGAGGAAGAGCATCATGGCGCATGGAAGACTCAACTAGGAACTCTGGAGCTAGGTTCTAAGCCCCTAGTCCAGGGTCTGATTTGGGTCTTTTACCCCTCTCTATAACTCTGAGGGGTTTCTTTCTGGACTGTAAGCTCTTTGAGGATAAAGATTTATTCATCTTTGGAGTTACAGTACACAGTTGGTACTTGATAAATGCTTGTGGAAGCCAGGCAGGTGACGTGGCTGGACAGCTGAGGAAGGAGGCAGCAGAGAGGAGTGGGAGTGAGGGGGCAGCAGCAGAGAGGGGTGGGGAGTGGGGGGGGGCAGCAGCAGCAGAAATAGGTGGGGAGGGGGGCCTCAACAGAGAGGAGTGGGGGAGGAGGGCCTCAGCAGAGAGGGGTGGGGAGTGGGGGGCAGCAGCAGCAGAAAGGGGTGGAAAGTGGGGGGCCCCAACAGAGAGGGTTGGGGGTGGAGGTGGAGCAGCAGCAGCAGAAAGGGGTGGGGCAGCAGCAGAGAGGTCTGGGGCAGCCGATGCTGCAGCGGAGCGGGTCCTGCCCGCGGGGGGGCCAGCGGGATCTTCCCCCGCACCAGCCCCACTCGGGAAGAAGGGATGCCCCGGACAGCTCCTCCAACCCCTGCGGCGCTCCTCCCAGTCTTTCTTCCTCAGTAACTCACTTCCCTGCTCATCCAATCACCAGGCGAGCCTCCCCCCAGCTGTTCCCGCCCCTCTGCGCAGAGTCTGGGGCAGGCCTGAGTGCCCGAGGACGCTGGTTCTCCGGAGCCGGTGCTGCAGAGCCCGTGAGAGCCGGGGACTGTGGCGAGGGAGGGGGGAAAGAGAGGGGGAGAGGGGCGGGGAAAGGCAGGGAGAAGAAGGGTGAAGGGAGGAGGAGAAGAGGGACGACTGCGGCCATGAGGAGCCTGCGCTCCGAGCGCGGCCTATGGGGGGGCGTGGAGGCAGAACCTCGACCTGGCCATGCGCGGCCTCGGCCACGCGGGGCGGCGAGGTACGCGCGAGTTCGGACGCGTGGGAGGCGGGAGGCCGGGGGTCCCAGCCTGCCCCCCCAGCCCAGGCAGCCCGGCCCCTGAGCCGGGGTCGCCCTTGCGCGGGTTCCTGGGGCCCGGGCCACGGATAACCTGTTGGTCCCGCGTTAAACTTGCAGGTGCCCATGGCGTCCGATCGGCTGCGCAAGGTCAAGTACCAAGGGGGCAGTGGCTCCTACCCCAGCAAGCGCAGCTGCCGGGAGCGCGAGGCCGCCGCTTCTTCCTCCTCCTCTTCCTCCTCCTCCTCCTCCTCCCCTCCCTCCTCCCCCTCTGCTTTCTCCTCCCCTTCTTCCTCCTCCTCCTCCAGGACTTTCCCAGCCGCTTCGGACGCCAAAGCTACCCCACTTACCGGCTCTAGCCGGCAAGGCCAGGGCAAGCCTCTCCCTGGGAAAGGGCCCCGCGAGGTCCTGCTCCTGAGGGCCCATGGCAAAGAAAAAGTGACCCCCAAATACCCACCTGGCTGGAAGTCCTGCGACCCTCTTGGCCAATCCAACTCTTCTGATTCCTCAGGTGCAGGTGGGGCTAGCGGCCGACCCCTGCTAGGCGAGAGGACCCAGGGCTTCCCCTCTCCCCTACCTGGCGGCCCCTGCGCCCAAGAAATGTGCACTTTACGGCGCGGAGCTTCCCACCGCAGGGTAAGTGACTCGGGGCGCTCATAGAAAACACCTTGGAGCCCTTAAGAGACCACAATCTAACTTGCTAGGGGTTTTGGAAGGAAGCAAGAAAAATGCCTACTTAGCCAAGCATTTTACAGCTATGACCCCTTTGGAGCTTCACGAAGAGTCCCTTTTACAGTGAAAGAAACTTGACACTGGCTTGCGCGGGGTCACTGAGCTAGCAAAGTGCCCCATGCTGGGTTGGAATGTAGACTTTGCTGCTCAGCCCATCGTGCAGTGGCCCTGCCTCTGAAACAGTAACTGGAATTACTTTGGAAACGAAGTAAGAGCTCTCAACTCCAGCCACAAATGCAGAGGATAATTTAACTGCTATTTACTTTTCTTGGAAGTTTTCCTTGAAAAAACGGGACACAGGGCTTAGTTGGCTGGAGAGAGGTGGAGAGGAGAGAACATCAGTTGTTTTTGTTTTTGTTTTTTAAAATCAGCGTTTGGCTATTTATTTAGGCAATTGGAGTTAGTTAAGTGACTTGCCCAGGATCACCTAGCTGTTAAATGTCAAGTGTCTGGAGACTGGATTTTGAACTCAGCTCTTTCCGTCTCCATCTGTCCCCGGCACCATCTAGATACTTCTTAGCATTTGACTTTCTTACCTTTCTTGTTTAGTGAGAGTGTCTAGTTGCAGTAGTAGATTTTGAGTTCTAAATTTTTTTCTCCCACCTTTATGGGAGGAGTAGTGCTGGGCCTAGAATTTGTGAGTCCTAATCTGAAGGTAGAGGTGACTGCATAAGTCTTTTAACCTCTATTTCAGTTTCCTCATAATAATATTAATAACACTATAACAACACCCATTTCCCAGGTCTCATTGTTGTGAAAATAAAATGCAATATTCATGAAATACTTTATAAACCTTAAAATGTTTATAAATGTTAGCTGTTATTATATAAAGTCTACATTGATCTGTTTAACAGTCTGGGACCTCAAAATATAGAACTGTAATCATCTGATCTGGATAGTTACTATCTGAACTGTCTGAACATAGATTTTCCTACCAACTTGTAAGGTTGTTAGGAAGTTTAATACTTTAGGCCAGAAGTGTCAAAGTTGAAGCCCTGAGGCTTCAGCAGCAGCTCTCTGTACTCCTGGGAGTATCTATTTGTTTATATTTTTAAAGGTTAAAAGAAGGCTGTATTTTGTAGCTATTTCTTTTTTATTTTTCCAAACTCATGCAAAGATAGTTTTGAACATTCACTGCTGCAAAATCTTGTGTTTTTCCTCTCCCTCCCATTTTCCCTCCTCCCTAGATAGCAAGCAATCCAATTTAGGTTAAACACATGCAGTTCTTCTAAGTATATTGATTAGAAAATATTTAAGAAATTAAATAAAATGCAATAAAACATAATTACACTTTAAAACTGTTAGCATGATTCCTTCTATATTTTCCTTATTTCTAGTTAAGTTTGACCTCAGTGATTCAAGCTATTAATAGGCTAGGGGCAGCTAGGTGGCGCAGTGGTTAGAGCACCAGCCCTGAAGTCAGGAGGACCTGAGTTCAAATGTGGTCTCAGACACTTCCTAGCTGTGTGACCCTGGGCAAGTCACTTAACCCCAATTGCCTCAGCAAAAAGCCAAAAAAAAAAAAAAAGATATTAATAGGCTCCTTGGGCCACCTCCCCCACTCAAATATGAAAGGGTGGAGGGTGGATTTAATGAAGATTGTTTCTCTTATTTGATAATGCAAATAATATTAATCTTTGTCACTAGCACTGGGGGGTAGATAATCCCTATTTATTCTTTCCTCTTCCTCCTGGCATGACCTGAACTACTTAGTTTAAAATTACTAGGGAATGAAAGACTTGGGTTAACTACATCCCATTTGCTGATCCCTTCCTATCAATGCAGCTCCACTGCATGGCCACCTACCAGGATTGCCTTTGTCATGAAATGTGGGAACAAGTAGGAAATCCAGAGAATTAACTAAGTGACCTTTTTTTAATGAAAGGCCAGGCTGGAAAATTCTTCCACTGGCTAAAGAGTAAGTAGTTACTCCTCTGGGCCAATGCTCTCCCCCTGGGATCACTCCCACAGATTTAGGTGATCAAAGGGATACAGAAAAAGTGATTTCCTACAATCTCAGGTACCAGCTAGGGATAGTTTTTGAGTCATAATGGGTCTTTGACAGACTTTTTTTCTCCCTCCACTTAATAGTAGTTCATTTTTTCCTAATTACATTAAAAATAGTTTTCATCAGTTATTTAATTAATTTTTTGGTAAGATTTTGAGTTCTAATTTTTTTTCTCCCTCCCCTATGGGAAGCAATCTGACATAGGTTATACGTGTATATTAAAATTAAGCATATTTCCATATTAGTCATGTTGTGAAAGAAAAATCAGAACAAAATGGAAGAATTGTGAGAAAGAAAAAACACAAAAAAAGGTGAAAAATAGTATGCTTTGATCTGTATTCAGTCTCCATAGTTCTTTCTTTGGAAGCAGATAGCATTTGCCAACCCAAGTCTATTGGAATTGTGTTGGATCACTGTATTGCTAAGAAGAGCCAAGTCTATTGGAACTGATGATCACACAATCCTGCTGTTACTATACTAACTGCATATTACAATGTTCTCCTGGTTCTGCTCACTTCACTCAGCATCAGTTCATGTAAGTCTTTCCGGGCTTCTCTGAAATCAACTGCTCCTACTCATCATTTCTTATAGAACTATAGTATTTCATTATATTCATATACCACAACTTATTCAATCATTCCCCATTTGATGGGCATCCACTTCCTTGCCACTACAAAAAAGGTTGCTAAACACTTCTTGTCAAGTCTTCTGGATCCTCCTTCACCTGGCACCGCAGCAGGTACCACGTTCTGCCTTTGCCTCCTTCAGCATCTTTTTAGTATTGTCTTATCCTTGTAGACTGTTGTTTGTCCTTCTTTCTCAAAGAGGACCTGTGACATCATGAGGTGGTATCTTGACCCCTATAGAGAGCGAGCTCCTTGAGGTCAGGAACTGCCTTTCTCTCTCTTTCTATATGTATATCAGGACATTTAGGGAACTCAGTGGATAGAGAGCACTGGACTCAGAGTCAGGAAGATCTGAGTTCAAATCCAGCCTCAGACACTTCTTAGTTGTAAGACCCTGGGCAAGTCACTTTTATCCTGTTTGCTTCAGTTTCCTCATCTGTAAAATGGAGAATTATTCCAGTATCTTTGCCAAGGAAACTCCATGGACAACACTGGCAAACTATGATTGGTCCATACAGTTAGATACCAATTGAACAAGAAAAACTTTCTGACTTCAGGCCTAGTACTCCTATCTATTGCACACCTGACAGCTTGGCTGTCCTTGATTTCTCAGTTGACTCTTGGGTACGTGCATTTATCTTTAGGACTAAATAATTCGTGTTTACATCATTTTAAAAAATAAGTTTTATTGATATCTCTTCTTAAGATATCCTAATTTCCTCCAATATTCATTGTCCTCCTAAAGAATTATTTTGCACAAATGATATTTTTTAAAGACCAAAAAATGTAAAAGAAGAGGGAAAAAAAAGCATAACTGATAATAGCATAATTCTGAAGACAGGCATTTTCCACACTCATAGTTCTTACTTTTGCAAAGAGATTGGTACATATGTTTTCTTATATTTCCTCTTTGAAGCCATGCTGATTCTTTTTGTTACCTGTTTTTTCTGTTTACATTGCTGTAGTTATTGTGTGTATTGTTTCTTTGGACTAGCTTCATAACGATATTCTCATGTCTCTCTGTATTCAATATATTTGTCATTTCTTATAGTGCAGCAATAATCCATTACGTTCATGTACAATAGTTTGTTTACCATTTCTCCAATTAAAAGGTATCTTTGTTTTGTTTTAAAATATTTGCTTTGTTTTAAAATAAAACTTTGTTTTAAAATATTTGCTACTACAAAAAGTGTTGCTATAAGTATTTTGATATAATATGAGGACTTTTCTTATCAGTGATCTCTTTGGCCATGAGAGTGATAGAGGAATCTGTTGGTCAAAAAGCTATGGGCATTTTAGTCACTTAATATTTACTAATTGCTTTCCTAGCATTTTATGAATCTTAACCTAATGTTATAGATAGTGTGAGTATTATTATTATTCCAATTTTACAGATGAGGAAACTAAGTCACAAGAGCAGTGAAGTGACTTAAGTCATAACAGCAAAGAAGTGATTTGCTGACAATCATACAGCTAGCTCAATAGCAATCAAAGCTAGAATCTACATTTCCATGTGGATGACATTTACATCTTTATGGTATTTGAATTATTTCTTTCTGCCTGCTTACAATATTTTTTCCTTTGGAATTTGGGTTTAACATACCTAGGAGTTTTCATGGGATCTCTCTTAGGAAGTGATCAATGAATTCTTTCAATTTCTAATTTTATCCTCTAATTCTAGAATATCAGGGCAGTTTTTTTTGTTTTTTTAATAATTTCTTGAAAGATGATGTCTAGGCTCTTTCTTGATCATGCCTTTTAAGTAGTCTAGTAATTTTAAAATTGTCCCTCCTGGGTTTATTTTCTAGGTTAGTTGTTTTTTTTTTTTTTTCTGATGAGACATTTCACATTGTTTTTCATTCTTTTGGTTTTGTTTTATTGTATCTTGATTTCTTATAGTCATTAGCTTCCATTTGCTGAATTCTAGTTTTTAAGGAGTATTTTTCTAAAGTGAATTTTTGTGTCTCTTTTTTCCATTTGGCTAATTCTGCTTTTCAAGACATTTTCCTCATTGGCTTTTTGCACTTCTTTTTTGCCATTTGGCCTAGTCTGTTTTTAAGGTATTATTTTCTTCAGTGTTTTTGCGTCTTTTTTTTTTTTTCTTTTTTACCAAGCTGTTGACTCTTTTTTCCATGATTTTCTTTTATCACTCTTGTTTCTCTTCCCAATTTTCTTCTGTCTCTCTTACTTAATTTTCAGAATCTTTTTTGAACTCTTCCATCACCTGAGGGCAATTCATATTTTTTGGAAGCTTTGGATGTTGGAGCTTTGACTTTGTTATTTCTTCTGTGTTTTGATCTTCTCTCTCACCATAGTAATGTTCTACCATCAGAATTTTTTTCTGTTGTTTGCTCATTGTCTCAGTTTGTTTCTTGATTCTTTGTTGAAGAGGAGCTCTGTTTCCAGGTTAATGCTTTGTCCTACATTTCAGAGGTTTTTATAGCTGTTTACAGATAATTTCTAGGGATTGCATGTTTTCAGTTCTTCCAAGGCGCTGTGATCTAAGGAGAGGTCCTTACTACTCTTTTTGCCCAGATTTGTGAGGATGATTCCTGCTCCACTGTGGCTGAAACTCTGGTGTTCTTTCTCCTGGGACTGCCACTCAGGACTTTGACTCAGATTTGAGTACGGGCAAAAAAGCCCCAGGGTCTTGCCTCGGTGCTAGCAGAGAAGCCCCGTAGTCTCCTTCTGAGCTCGACACCCTTGCATCTGTGGAATGAGAGGTTCAGAAGCAGCCACTGCAGTCAGGGGCTTGTGGGGCCCACTCCTGGTTTTCTGGGGCCAGGGCTATGCTGGCTTGGGCTGCCCTGGACTGTGCTCCACTCTGAAAGGTGCAGCAGACCTTTCTTCCTGACCTCCTTACTCCTCTTTGGCTGGAAAATTATTTCATCCTTTTGTGGATTTTGCTCTTTTAGGAGTCGTTTTATGACATTATTTAGAGTTTGGTGGAGAGCTTATTTTATCTTTTTATGTTCAAAATCTGTATTAGCTCCATATTGCTGCAGAGCTCTGCTTCATTTAAATCCAGTTCATATGCCCCAACAACAGAATTAAAAATTAAAAATTAAAAAAGCAAAGCACCCTACCCCTTTCCTATTATTTTCATGTTTTCCCTGGTGGAGCCTTGAATCATGTTAGTGTTTGTTGAAATGAAGCCAAAGATTGTTGGAGTTGTAAACTGATTGAACCATTCTGGAGAACAATTTGGAACTATGCTCAAAGGGCTATAAACTGTGCATACCTTTGACCTGTCAATACCACCAGCTCTGAATACCAAAGAGACTATAGAAAAGGGGAAAGGATCTATATTTATAACAACTCTTTTTTTGTGGTGATAAAAAATTGGATATCAAGGGGGATGCCATTCAGTTGGGGAATGCCTGAACAAGTTGGGGGTGTATGATTGTATACTATTATGCTACTACAAAGGACGAGCAGAATAGTTTTAGAAATACCTAGAAAGATTTACGTGAACTGATACAGAGTGAAGTGAGCAGAACTAAGAGAACATTGTATATAGTGAAAGCAATATTATAAGATGATCAACTGTGAATGGCTTAGCAATACAATGATCCAAGATTCTAAGGCTTTAGGATGAAAAATGCTATCCACCTCCACATAAAGAATTGATGGAGTCTAAAATGCAGATTTAGATATTTTTAAAGATACTTTTAAAAAACTTTATTTTCTTCTTTTTTTTGGGGGGGGGACCTGTTTTCTTTTGTAATATAGCTGATATGGAAATGTTTTTCATGACTGCAACTTGTATAATCTATATCAAATTGCTTACTCCCTCAGGTTTAGGGGAGGAGTAAAAAGAGAGGGAGAGAACTCGGAATTTTTAAAAATTAAAGTTAAGGTTGTTTTTACATTTAATGTTAAAAACCATATGTAAAGAGAAGGCACAAGGAAAGCAATTTAAAATGGAAATTCTTGGCTTTTAGATAAAGCCGACAAAGTAAATGTTGCTAGGCAAGATGACTCCAGTTTTGGATGTGAAGGGGAAAGGAACCATAGTTCTCATTAGAATTGTCTGTGGAGGGAAAGGAAAAAAAAAAACAAACCACTTATAAAAAGTCAGTATAAAAGCCAAAAAACCCAAAATCAAAGCCATATATAATAAGTTAAAAAAGATGTCAAAGGAACAGAACTTTTTTTTTTCTATTGGAGATGAAGATTATGTCATGTGCAGTTGTTGGAGTATTTATCATTATTAGAAGTGAGAACTACCAACTCCTGTCACTTTCCCTTGGCTTCCTCTTTTTTTTCCCCCCAAATTTATTTTATTTAAAGAAATAGACTAAGAAAAAAAGAAAACCAGAAAAGAAATACAAAATGAAATAAAACAAAAGAAATATTGTCATGTGCTTAGCAGATCATCAGGGAGAATACAAAATATATAACAAATTACCAGTTCATGGGTAAATTATATTCATGAACGTCCATCTTTACTGCCTTACGAATTGTTCTTTTGTTCTGTGCTATGCACCTTTTTTACTTTATTTTTTTCTCCTCCTTCATCCCCCCATCCCTAAGCAGGCTATATATTTATATATACATTTGTAGATACCTACACCCCCCCATACACCCTTCCATGGATTTATCTTTCCTATCCCTGCTGACTCTTTGCTTTTATTCTGCTCCTAATTTGCCTATTACTTTACTTCTCCTTACCCATGGATTCTTTTCTTGTCTTATTCCCCTACCCTTAGCTTCCCCCATCCTCATTCCTGCTTCCTAATTTCTTTACAGATTTTGGAGGGTGCTATACCCTTCATAGTATATACGTAGTGTTGCCTATTTAATCCATTTCTGAGGTTTTCAGAACTATGAGCTCTCCTTCGCTTAATATCTCTGTTCTCATTTGTATGGCATTACTGTTTTTTAGCTTCACTCTGCCTCGTCTTTTTTTTGAGCTGCCCTACTGTTGGTGTTAATCTTACACATATGCTATACATTTCCTGTGTTAAAAAAAAAATGAACAAGCTATCCATGTTGAGTTCCTTGAAATTAATCTTTGATATTGGTTCTTATATGCTAAATTTTCTCTTAAGTTCTGATTTGGTATAGAAAGTCCTGAAATTTTCCATGTTCATTGAATGTCCATTTTTTCTTATTCAGCATTATAGATAATTTTGCTCGATATGATATTTTTGGCTACAGGCCTAGTTCTTTTGACTGTTGGTAGATATGATTCCAAGACCTGTGGTCTTTTATTGTGGCTATAAGTTCTGTACATTTCCTCTATGTTCTTTTACCTTCTTTGAATTCCATTTCATTGTGAGGTATCTTTTCTAGAGAAAAGAAAAATAATTATAAATTTAAAGTTGGCCATTTTAAAAACCAGTGGGGTCCATCTAAAATAGAAAAGGATCCCTGCAGGCCACACATTGACATAGAAAATCACAAATTTAACGTTATGTATGCTGTATTTTTATATATCATGTTAAATATTTCCAAATCACATTTTAATCTGGTTCTGCAACACTCAGAATTTTGGGGACTGCAAGTTTTATACCTTTGATTTACATGTTGATGCTCTAACAAATTATTATGCTTCCAGCTTGGCTATCATGGATAAAATTCTTATGATAGGAATACATTTTAGATTTTTTTCTTCTTGTGCAGGTTGATCTCAAGGATGAATCCTATAACTCCGAGCTTGCAGCTGAATCTCCGAGTCATAATAATTCTGTGGAGGAAGCAGGAGTGACCCAGAAGACGAGGAGGAGAATCAAGGACCAGGGGTCCACAGTGATTTACCTGAAGGCCCTCCAGGGCATTTTCGGGAAATCCATACCAAGAAAAAAGAAGAAAGAGGCTGTGGAGCCAGAGCAAAACCAAGATGCCAGCCCCCAAAGCGGAGAAGAACCTGGCAGGAAGAGCGGCATGGCTTCCTTTCCAGTTAAGGAAAAGCAGGCACACCTGCTGGAAGGCAGCCAGGTGGAAGAGGAAGCTGCCAGAGGGAGTCTCAGCAGCCTGCACACCGTTAGGGACTGTGAAAGCATCTCGGGTGAAAAACCACCTGGGAGCCCATGGGCAGGTGCAGAACAAAGCAGAGAGTCCCACTCAGAAGTGCCAAGGGTGAGTAGGGCTCTCGTTCCTTTTCTGTTCTTTGATTAGGGGGCATTGGAGCTTTTAAAGTCCAATCTATTCAGTTCAGCAAGCATTCTGCTATGTCCTAGCATCAAGAAAACTGCAAAGACAACTCTGAAATGGTACTTACATTTGACTGGGGCAGGGGAACAACATGCACACCAACAAAGCAAGCATACACAAAATAAATGCAATGGAAGAGGGAAAAAGTGTGTGTGTGTGTGTGTGTGTGTGTGTGTGTGTAAAGGGGGAGGGATAACAATTTGGAGAATTTGAAAGGCTTAGAATAGTGGGGAGCATTCCAGCCCAGCCTTGGAGGGAGCATTCTGAGCATGAGCTAAGGGGAGGACCCTTTGGAACATGGGATGGAATGGGGTATAGCAAACAGGTAAGTCTGGCTAGGCTGTGGAGTGCATGAGGGGTAATAATGTCTACATCTGGAAGGAGAGGTGAATGGGTGGCCAGATTGTAAATGTCAAACAGAATAATTTGTATTTTGCCCAAGAGGCAGTAAGGAATCCCTGAAGTTCTGAGTGGAGTAGTAACCTGGTCAGACCATGCTTTTTAGGAATATGAGTTTCACAGCCATGTGGAGAAGGGAATGGAGTGGGCAGAGGATGGGCACAGGGTGAGCAATTAGGGGAAGATGCAGTAGTCCAGAGAATAAAGATCTGAATTGTGGTAGTTGTGGTGGGATAAATGCAAGCAAAGTCAGAGTCAGGAGCAACAAGACTTAGTAACTGAGGATGGAGACCGAGGGAGAGAGGGAAGAAACATCTGATTTCTGAACTGAGATGACCAGGACAATGATGGGACCCTTGACAGAAAGAAAGTGAGGAAGCAGATTGGAAGGGGGGATGGGTTGGGGAAAGCTGATGAGTCCTGTTTTGGGCAGATTAAAATTCTTCCAGCACACTTGGGTGGAGTTAGAAAAGTCAGACTGGGGGTTGTGGCTTACGTGCATAGGGATGAGGTTGAACACCTGACAGGTGATGAACTCACCGGGAGAGAAGACAGGAGGATGGGACATAGATGAGTCTAAAGGAAAGAAGAAGAAAACTGATGGGGATGTGTCAGACAGGGAGCAGAGTCATGGCAGAAACCAAGGAGAAGAGGGGAGAATATTCTGGGGAGGAAGGAATGCCCAAGGGTGTCAGACTCGATAGAGAGGACATGGCAGAAGGAGGAAAGGGCAGTGCTCTCTTGCTGTTGTGATTAAAGTTTTGTCTTTCTTACTTTTGAGGTCTGTTTAAATTTAAATAATTAATCTAAGTCTTCCTAAAGTTGACTAGAGTGAAAATAACCCTTTGTATTAATGATTAGAGATAGTCTGGACTAGTAGAAAAGTTTTCTGACTTTTGTAGTCAGGAAATATGGATTTGAACTCCAGTTCAGCCACTTCTAGCTGTATGACAAATCATTTTTCTCTCTGATCTCAGCTTTTTAATGTATGAAATGGGGATAATACCTACCCTATCTCTCTTATATAATTGTTGTGAGACTCAACTATGGTAACCTGTATAAAAAGTCTTGTTAACAGTAAATGACTGGATCAATATAAAGTATCATTATGTGTAGAAAAAATAATGTTGCTTTTAACACAATTTTAGGCACATATCGGGCTCTTAATGAATGTTTATTTTATTATTATTTTTAGGTATGCTAGATCTTTTTTTATTTTTTATTAAAACTTTTTATCTGAAAAACATATGTATGGGTAATTCTTCAACATTGACCCTTACAAAGCTTTTTGTTACAAATTTTCCCCCCCTAGTCCCCACCCCTCCCCTAGATGGCAGGAAATCTACTACATGTTAATTATGTTAAAATACTTGACAAATCGAATATTTGTATACATATTTCCACACTTATCAGGTTGTGCAAGAAAAATCGTATTTACAAAACAAAAATCATAGAAAGGAGACACAATGCAAGCAAACATCAGTAGAGAGCATGGAAATGTTATGTTGTGGTCCACATTTCATATCCCTCTCTCTGGGTGTATATGGCTTTCTTCACTGAACAATTGGAACTGGTTTGAAACATTTCATTGTTGAAGAGAGCCTTAATGAATGTTTATTGATTGATTGTTGCAAGTCATTTGGAATTAAGTTGAAATGTCCACAACAACTTATTTAACCTTATTTATTGTATTTATACATTAAAAAAACAATTTGTACAAAAATATTTTTTAAAAAATTCTCCATTATGGAGAATCGTTGCTTGATAAAGATGCTGAACAATTTCATTGCCTTCTAATCTCATTCTTAAACTCCAGTTTCATTTAACCAACTACCTGCTGGAAATCTCTTCCTGGATATTTGTTTGGCAAATTCAACTCAGTGTGATCACAATGAACCTCATTTTCTGAGAGCTCCCTTTCCCTGTCACCACTTTCCTGCTCCCAAGAACAGCACCCTCCCATTCCCCCCAATCATTCCAGGCTTCTAACTAATCTTGGAGTCAGCTTCAACTGTCCTCTTTTTTACCCTCATACCCAGTCATTACTGAGTCTTGTTGATTCTAACGCTGCAACATCTCACATTCTACTCTTTATCTCCACTCTCACAGCCTGATTGAGATTTTAGATCCTTACCCTTCTCACCTGGAGGACTCTTGTAATAGCTTCTCAACTTCACTTTCTCTTCTGCAGTCCATCTTCCTGCCAGATGGATACTTCTTAAAGCACAAAACTGATCATGCCATACTCCTCCTAAAATGTCCTCAGTGCCCTATTGCTTCTAGGATAAAATTCAAACTTTTCAGCCTGATATTTAAAGTCCTCAATATGGCTCTTATCTTCCCAATCTTATTTCATATTATGAATGAATGAACAAACACTTATTAACTGCTTACTATGTATTAAGCACTGGATGATTAAGTGATAAGATGATTCCTACTCTCAAGTTTATTGGGGAAGACAACATATAGATTTCAGCTAAAGGTCCCATGGTCTTTAGGGTGCATTAGCAAAGCAGAGGGTAATGTTTCTTCTTTAATATTACTTCTTACAAAAGTCATATCAGTACCTGATGGTGAGCTATTTGATATAATCAAGGATTTTGCTGGCAAGAGCTTCTGTTTCTTACTATGTTTGTTCAGTTGCTGTGACTGCAGTGCCTAGAGATACATTTGTCGAGCTTCTGGTTTCATTTCCACAAGGGTTATTTCCTGGGAAGATGTTGTCAAAAGCTGGACTGGAAATAGGACTGGTAGTATCACCCAACAAACTTAAAATGCAGAAAGAAACATGTTTTTGGATATGGCTAATGTAGGAATTAGTTTTGTTCAACTCTGTAGCTATGTGTTGAGGGATTTCTTCCAATGAGTCTGGGGGGGAAGGGAAGAGATAGGAAGGACAGATGAATTTAAAAAATATTTGTTAATTGAAAAAAGAATTTTTAATGGACTGGTAATTTTTTGTTTTGGGAAATGGTACTGCTATTCCTAGGATTTGTGGGCTTATGTACCTGCTTATAACTATTTTTTTCCTAGTAAATTTATTTATTTTTAATATATATTGTTTTATGAGTCATGTTGGGAGAGAAAAATCAGAGCATAAGGGAAAAACCATGGGAGAGAGAAAAAACAGAAAAAAGAAGTGAACATAGTGTGTGTTGATTTACATTCAGTCTCCATAGTTCTTTTTCTGGATGCAGATGCCATTTTCTGTCCAAAGTCCATTAGGATTCCTTTGGATCACCGAACCACTGAGAAGAACCAAGTCTTTCATAGTTGATCATTGCACATTCTTGCTGTTATTGTGTACAATGTATTCCTGGTTCTGCTTGTTTCACTCAGCATCAGTTCATGTAAATCTTTCCAGGCCTGCTTATGGGTATTGATGATAGCTGGGAGGGAAGGTTCCTTATCTGTAATGTTTTTGTCAAAGGACCTGGGCTATAAGTAGGGTCCACAGTAGTCTGGATTTGCCTGTTCTACCCAAGGATCTTGGTTTCTTTGTCCTGGTCCATCTCCACGGTGATTTCAGGGATTGATGGGACTGGTCTCTTACTGCTTCAGTTCAGCTGGCTGCCTGGGTATTAATCCCCACATTAGGCCAGGCCTGATTTTGGCTGGTCTGGTGGTTCAGGATTGACACTTAGAAATAGGACATCAGATTGGGTGTCCCCCTGACATCTTACACTCCTATGTTCCATCTAAAGTTATCTCTACCCCCCCCCCTCCCACCTCTCCCTTTCTAAACTTCCTCCTGAGGTTGAAGACATCACCATCCTGCTGGTCATTCAGACTCACAGTCTCCATGCCATTCTCAACTCCTCATTCTCATTCCCCATCTTTAAGACTGTGACCAAGGTTGTGAATTTTACTTTTCTAGCATCTCCTGCTTTCTCTGCCTTCTCTTCTCTGACACTATTATTATACTCATGACCTTACCACATCTTTCCCACTTACTCAGTAAGCTTTGATGGTCCCTCTCACCTTCAGTCTCAAATATAAAATCTTCTTTGACTTTCAAAGGCCTTTCTTTATAGTCTGACCTCTCCTTCCTTTCTAGTCTTACATCTTTCCCCCCCTTCCTCATACTCTTCAGTGCAATGACACTGGGCTCCTTGCTGCTCCTTGAATAAGATATTCCATGTTCCAAATGGGTATTTTCACCAGCTGGCCTCCAGGCATGAAACGCTCTTCCTCCTCATCTCCATCTCATGGTTTCTCTGGGTTCCTTTGAGGTCCACTTGTAATTCCACCTCCTACAGGAAGGCTGTCCTCATTTCCCTTAATTTTAGTTTTTCCCCTGTTTATTCTTTCCCATTTATCCTCTCCATATCCTATCCTTTTTACATATATTCATTGACATGTTATCTCCCTGTTAGATTGTGAGTTCATTGTAAGCACATAGTAGGTGCTTAATATTGATTGAATGACATAAGAGACCCTTGTCTAACACCTGAATGAAAGGTGGTTTAGCCACATCAGAGAAACACTTTTTTTTTTTTCCTTTTTGCTGAGGCAGTTGAGGTTAAGTGACTTGCCCAGGGTCACACAGCTAGGGAATGTTAAGTGTCTGAGACCAGATTTGAACCCAGGTCCTTCTGACTTCAGGGCTGGTGCTCTATCCACTGCACCACCTAGCTTCCCCCAGAGAAACACTTTTTGACAAAGATACATTATTCTCTCCTTTGCTTTCCTCCTCCTTTTTAGGATGTCCTAGTCTGTCAGTTATAAGCTTGATGGAGGAACTTATCTGTGTGCTGACTTTTTTATATTTAGGCCACCAGGAAGCTCTGTAAGTGGTCCTGAGCCGTAGTTCCAGAGTCAATCAAGTCTCAATCTGTCGATAGCTCTTATACAAAAACTAGCCTTGACCACATGGCCTTTATTGTACTTGCCATGCTCTCCTTTACCTATGTTCCCTTGTCGTCCAATTAGCCTGCTAATTGATCCTTTGCTTGTATTCCTTTGCTCATCTCTATAATTCTCCTTTTCCCTTGCTTCTGCTTCTGAGTCCCAGCTTCCCTTAAAACACAGTTTAGCACCATCTGCCACTTCTGAGCTTCCCTGATCTTTCAGTTGTTAGAATTTTCTTCCTTCCAAACAGAGCTTTGAATTTTCTTATCACATATTCTTTTATTAGAATGTAAAGTAAGCTTCTTTACAAAAGGACTGTTTACTTTTTGTCTTTGTATTTCTAGTGCATAGTACAATGCCTGGCACATAGTAAGTGCTTAATATTGAATTGAATCAAATTTCTAACCTTTTCAAGGAGTTACCATCAAAAAGGGGAGTTATTAAAGATTATTCTTCCATTGATAGCAAGGTGGTGCTAGACAGGATCTGGCTGTATTTTTAATTCCAGGTCTCACAAATTCACTCTGTTCTGTTTCATGGGCACAGACTACATACACATTTAGTTCTGCCCAGCTGTTTGAGAACTCCTAGCGAGGAGAGAGGATGAAGAGTGTTTTTGTTCCTTATACAAGGGGGATTTCGTGGCCAAGAAAGTGAATGGTTCAATTACAAAGCCATTCTCCTTAATTATAGTTTTTCTGCAGTTAACAGCAACGTTGGGTGATGATCAAATAGGATAGACTTAGCTCTTCCCAGCAGTACAATGATCCAAGAAAATTTTAAAAGACTCATGATGAAAAATGCAGTGCACATCCAGGGGAAAAACTGATGGAGTCTGGATGCATATTGAAGCATACTATTTTCTTTCTTTCTTTTTTTTCTTTTTTTTTTTTTTTTGGTGATTTTATCTTTTGTTCTGTTTCTTCACAACATGACTAATGTGGAAATATGTTTAACATGATTGTATATTTATAACTTATATCAAATTGCTTGCTGTGTTGGGGAGGGGCAAAGGGAGGGATGGAGGGAAAAAAATTTTGGAACTCAAAATCTTACAGAAAATGAATTTTATATGTAATTGGAAAAAATAAAATACTATTTACATTATAGTCTATAGCATCATCTTCATTCATGAAAGCTAAGTCATTGTATCTATGATTATTTCTGTTGTCTTCCACAGCCTAAAGAGAGGGAGGTGGTGATAGAAAATCCCTCTTCAGAAAGTGACTGGTCAGATATGGAAGATATTCCCACCATGGGCTTCTCCCAAGAGGATTCTGTTTCTTTGAACATCTCTGTAGTTTCAGAACCTTCATCCTCCACTACTGATTATGTCATGTACCCAGCTCACTTGTATGGCAGCCCCTGGTGTGACTATGCTGGTTACTGGGCTGGCAGTGCCAAGCCTTTCTATTATCCCACCACCAATAGTATTGGTGATGCTCTGAACATAATGGGAAGAAACAAGAGCCAGCCCAGTGATTGCTCTGCTGAGCTTGCTAACAGCAACTTCAGGACTGCTTCTGAGGACTTGGAAGTAGTGGAAGGGAGGCCCCTGATGTCCTCTCAGGTGTGGGAACAAGAAAAGGAGGCAGAGAAAAGAACCTTTCATGAAGAGGTGCCTGGTTTTTCTGGAGAGCACACCTTCAGTTCCTCATACCAGGCAAGCTGGGGGAGCCAAGGTCCCGTGGGCTTCATTGACACCCACTGTCACTTGGACATGCTTTATTCCAGGTTGTCTTTCCAAGGAACTTTTTCAAAATTTAGAAGGATTTATAGCAGCTCCTTCCCAAAAGAATTTCAAGGCTGTATCGCTGACTTCTGTGACCCTCGCACCCTCACGGATTACCTATGGGAGAATCTGTTGAAAGAGGACCTTGTCTGGGGGGCATTTGGTTGTCACCCTCATTTTTCCCGATACTATAATGACCGTCAAGAAAGAAATCTCCTTCAGGCTCTGAGGCATCCCAAGGCTGTTGCATTTGGAGAAATGGGACTGGATTATTCTTATAAATGTACTTCTCCTGTCTCAGATCAGCGAAAGGTAAGGAGATACCTTTTTTTTTTTTTTTCATTTCAGTAAGCCTGTTCTGAATTATGATGTTAATAGCTATAACATTTTTAAAATGTAGCACTCAAAAATTTGCATAGTACTTTTTATATGTTATCTCATTTGACCCTCACAACAACCGTCTGTCATATCTGTCACAGGTGTTTATATCCACAAGACACAGCCACTTGTGGGGTGGAACACTAGTCAAACCCAGACTGTCCATCTGACATCAGATTCATTGTTCTTTCCACTGAACCCCACTGCCTCTGGAGATTAGTCTTAGCAGCCTCACAATGCTGTGCATTCACCCATTTTACTTTGCTGGCTGTTCATTTTCTTTGGGGAGAAAAAAGATTGGTGAAGAAAGGGAGATGCTCACCACATGTA
This sequence comes from Myrmecobius fasciatus, assembly GCA_023553655.1. Lineage (NCBI taxonomy): Eukaryota > Metazoa > Chordata > Mammalia > Dasyuromorphia > Myrmecobiidae > Myrmecobius > Myrmecobius fasciatus. Next base: position 39,002 of record JAJPUD010010615.1, on the reverse strand, counting down.
TTCCCTTCAAGTTCCATTCTAAACTGATATCTTACACTTACAGTTTCATTCATTAGAGGCCTGTCAAGCTATGGAATTGAAAAAGCTAGTCATGTTTATTTTTTCTTTGGAGGGTGAGCTAGTACCTGAATTAAATCACTGAAAGTCATTCTTTATTTGCAGTTCTTTATAAAAAAAAGTCACCAGCACATTCAATACTTGAGATGACTTGGGCCTTTTTCATGAGAAGGTGTGCTGCTGGCAACGGGTTACAGAGATGGAAGGGGCCTTTTAAGATCTAGTTCAGTTAGTTTCTTAGAATAATAACTAACATGTGTATAGCACCTTAGCATTTGCCGAATGCTTTATATATCTTCTTTCATTTTATCTTCACAGCAGTACTGTGAAGAAAGTGTTATGGATATTATTATTCTTCTTTTATAGATTAGGCAGTTGAGGCAGAAATTGCACCTGTTTTTTCCACTACTGTGAGGCTAGGTGGGATTACAATGGACAGAGCCCAGCCCTTGGAATCAGGGAGACCTGAGTTCAGAAGTAGTCTCAGACACTAATTGGCTCTGTGGACCTGGACAAGTCACACATAACCTCAGTTTCTCTCAGTTTCTTCAGTTGTAAAATTGGAATAATAATTGCACTTACCTTCCAAGGTTTTTGTGAGGATAAAATGAGATCATGTTTGTTAAGCACTTGGTACAGCACTTGTCACATAGTAAGTGCTGTAGAAATACCAGCAATATTATACCACACCGCTTCTCACGTACAGGTGAAGAAACTGAAGTTCAGAGCGAGAAAAGCTTGAGATCAAACAGTTAATGACAGAGCTGCTCAGTCCAGTGTTTTTTCTGTTATATTGCTCTTGTTCTTTTTCAAAAAAAATTTTTTTCTTACATCACCTGCTATCCATATATCCCCCTCCCAGAGAAGCATCCTCAATAACAAATAGTACTTTTTTTAAGAGGAGAAAAAAATCAGTATAATTAATCAACATAAAATAAGTCTGAAAACATATAATATAGGGAGGAGGACCTCCCACCTCCATGAAAGGGGTAGGTTGAGGTAATCTCATCTCTTCATTGAAGTCCTGTGTAACTTTATAATTTGTTACATTCACTTTTTTTTTTTTTGCAAGGCAATGTGGTTTAAGTTATTTGTCCAGGGTCACACAGTGTCAGTTGTTCGAGGCTATATTTGAACTCAGGTCTTCCTGACTCCAGGGCCAATGTTGTATCTGCCACCCAGCTGCCCTTGTTATATTCACTTTTGATTTTTTAGTGTGTGGTTGTTCTTCCCATTTACATCATTCTGGTCACTATGTATATTGTTTTTTTGCCTTTGCTTACTTTACTCTCTATATAGACCATATAGATCTTATGTTTCTGTGTTTACCACATTCATCATTTCTTACTGTACAACATTATCCCTTTGCATTCATTTGCCACAATTTGGTTAGCTTTTCACCAATTAATGGACACCTACTTTATTTCCAGTTCTTTGCTACCACAAAAAAGTGCTGTTAGAAATATTTTGGAGTATATGGGAACTTTCTTCTTGTTAATAGATTTCTTGGGGTATAAGCCCAGTGTGGGGTATGCTGGAGTCTCAAAGGGTATAGACATTTTAGTTACTGTTGTCATTTTTGTCAGTTTGCATGATGTGAGGTAAAACCTCAGAGTTGTTTTCATTTGTATGTCTCTTATTGGTAGTTTGGAACATTTTTTCATATGGTGGTTAATGATTTGCAATTCTGTCCAGAACTGTTTGTTCATATTCTTCAGCCACTTATCTATCAGGGAATGGATGGGTTTCTTTGTTCTTTAAAAACAATTGGACACTCTTTGCATACTGTTCTGTCTAGTTTCAACTCCAAGGAACAAGATGCCCCTCCGAGTTCAAGCTCATCACTTCTAATTTCAATATCATCATGCTGCTAGCTCAAGTCTTGACTGACTTCACCTCCCTCAGCCCCTTTTCCCCCAGGGGAAAAAAAAAAAGATTAAACCCTTGTAACAAATAAATATAGTTAAGTGAAACAAATTCATGTCTTGGCCATGTGTATCTCATTCAGCACCTTTAGTCTGCCACTTTTCTGTTGGGGGAGGAGAGTGTAGAATTCCTTATCTTTATTCCTCTGGAATCATGATTGTTCAGAGTTTTTACATTTTTTCAGAACTGTTCATTTTCTGTAGTTCTGCTATTATAGTATAAATGAATTTTATTTTTAAATTCTACTCACTTTGTGAGGTGTATCTGTCCATACATGTCTTTCTGGATTTCTCTAAGTCTATCTTTCTTCATTTCTTATAGTATAACAATATTTCATTACCCTCATAAATCATAATTGGTTCAGTCATTCTTCAGTTTATCACACCCACTTATTTTCTAGTTCTTTGCCATTACAAAAAGAGCTACTATTGGGGCAGCTAGGTGGTTCAGTAGATAGAGCACCAGCCCTGAAGTCAGGAGGACCTGAGTTCAAATCTAACCTCAGACATTTAATACTTCCTAGCTGCGTGACCCTGAGCAAGGCACTTAACCCCAATTGCCTCAGAAAAAAAAAAAAAAAGGTACCATCAATATAGGACTTTATTTTATTTTTTTTTTTTTGTTTGGATACAGGCTTAGTAGTGGTGTGATTGTATCAAAGGGTATGCATTATTAATAACTCTTTGGGCATAGTTTCAAATTGCTTTTCAGAAGGGCTGATCCAATTCACTTTTCCAACAATCAGTGTACCTATTTTCTTACAGTTTCTCCAACATTTATTTTTTCTTTTTGTCAGCTTTGCCATAAGATGGTTATGAGAAGGTTATGAGAAACCTTAGAGTTGCTATAATTTGCCTTTTGCCAGTATTGGTAATATGGAGTATTTTCTCCCATAGCTCTAAATAGCTTGTATTTTTTCCTTTGAAAACTGTCTTTTCATATCTTCATATCTTTTGACCATTTATAAATACTTATTCTTATAAATTTGAATCAATTTCTTGAAAATGAAACAATTCTCAGAGAAATTTCTTGCTAAGATTTCTTTTCCCCAGCTGTTTTCTTTATAGTTCTGGCTGCATTGGATTTATTTGTTTGAAAGGTTTTTAATTTTATATAATCAAAACTGCCCACTTTATGTTCTGTGATCCTTTCTGTTCCTTGTTTGGTTATGAACTTTTTCCTTAACCACAGACCTGTGAAATTCAAACAAATTCATTTGTTTATGATGTGACACATAGCTTTTATCTAAATCACTATCCATTTGGAGCTTATCTTGGTATGTGGTGTGAGGTGTTATTTTGAACCTAATTTCTGTCAGACTTCTGAACACTTTTCCCAGAAGTTTTTTGCCAAAGAGTGAATCTTTACTCTGGTAGCAGGAGGTCTTTGGTTATGTATGTTCTCTGTGCTACTAATCAATCCCTTTATTTTTTAACGAGTACCAAATAGTTTTGATGATTACTATTTTGAGTTCTCATTTTGAGATCTGATATTATTAAGATCCATTCCTGCCCACTTTTTTTGACCTTTTGTAAAGATTTTTTAAAAAAAAATTTTATTAAAGCTTTTTATTTGCAAAACATATGTATGGGTAATTCTTCAACATTAACCCTTACATAGCTTTGTGTTACAAATTTTTCCCCTCTAGCCCCCACCCCTCCGCTAGATGGCAGGAAGTCTACTACATGTTAATTATGTTAAAATACTTGACAAATCAAATATGTGTATACTTATTTTTAGTTATCTTGTGCAAGAAAAGTCGGATCTACAAGAAAAATCAGAGAAAGGAAACACAATGCAAGCAAACATCAATAGAGAACATGAAAATGTTATTTTGTGGTCCACATTTCACATCCCTCTCTCTGGGTGTATATGGCTTTCTTCATCACGAACAATTAGAACTGGTTTGAAACATCTCATTGTTGAAGAGAGCCATGTCCATCAGAATTGATCATCATATAGTCTTGTTGTTGCCATGTATAATGATCTCCTGGTTCTGCTCACTTCACTGAGCATTAGTTCATGCAAGTCTCTCCAGGCCTCTCTGAAATCGTCCTGCTGGTCGTTTCTCACAGAACAATAATATTCCATAACATTCATATACCATAATTTATTTAGCCACTCTCCAATTGATGGGCATCCCTTCAGTTTCCAGTTTCTAGCCACTACAAAAAGGGCTGCCACAAACATTCTTGCACATGTGGGTCCCTTTCCCTCCTTTAAGATCTCTTTGGGACATAGGCCCAATAGAAACACTTTTGAGTCAAAGGGTATGCACAGTTTGATAACTTTTTGAGCATAATTCCAAATTGCTCTCCAGCATGGTTGGATCCGTTCACAGTTCCACCAACAATGTATCAGTGTCCCAGTTTTCCCACATCCCCTCCAACATTCGTCATTATCTTTTCCTGTCATTTTAGCCAATCTGACAGGTGTGTAGTGGTACCTCAGAGTTGTCTTAATTTGCATTTCTCTGACCAATAGTGTTTTGGAGCACCTTTTCATATGACTAGAGATGGTTTTAATTTCATCATCTAAAAATTGTTCATATCTTTTGACCATTTATCGATTGGAGAGTGGTTTAAATTCTTATAAATATGAGACAATTCTCTATATATTTTAGAAATGAGGCCTTTATCAGAACCCTTAAATGTAAAGATGATTTCCCAATTTATTGCTTCCCTCCTAATCTTGTCTGCATTAGTTTTGTTTGTACAAAAACTTTTTAACTTAATATAGTCAAAATTGTCTATCTGGTGTTCAAGTAAGAGTTCCAATTCTTCTTTGGACATAAATTCCTTCTTTCTCCACAGGTCTGAGAGGTAAACTATCCTGTGTTCCTCTAATTTGTTTATAATATCACTCTTTATATCTTTTTTTTTTTTGCTGAGGCAATTGGGGTTAAGTGACTTGCCCAGGGTCACACAGCTAGGAAGTGTTAAGTGTCTGAGACCAGATTTGAACTCAGTCCTCCTGACTTCAGGGCTGGTGCTCTATCTACTGTGCCACCTAGCTGCCCCCACTCTTTATATCTAAATCATGAACCCATTTAGATCTTATCTTGGTATGTGGTGTTAGGTGTGGGTCAAGCCCTAATTTCTTCCACACTAGTTTCCAATTTTCCCAGCAGTTTTTGCCAAATAGTGAGTACTTATCCCAGAAGCTGGGGTCCTGGGGTTTATCAAACACTAAATTGCTATAGTTATTGCCTAGATTGCCCTGATATCCTATCCTATGCCACTGATCGACTGCTCTATTTCTCAGCCAGTACCAAATGGTTTTGATGACCACTGCTTTTTAATATCGTTTTAGATCTGGTACAGCAAGGCCATCTTCATCAGCCTTTTTTTTTTTTTTTTTCATTAATCCCCTTGAAATCCTTGACCTTTTGTTCTTCCAAATGAACTTTGCTACTATTTTTTTCTTAGATCTGTAAAATAATTTCTTGGGAGTTTGATTAGTATGGCACTAAATAAGTAAATTAGTTTGGGTAGTATTGTCATTTTTATTATATCTGCTCGGCCTACCCATGAGCACTTGATATTTTTCCAGTTGATTAGGTCTGTTTGTCAAGATTCTTGACTTTGTTTCTTCAGATGAATTTTGTCACTTTGCCTCCCCTTTTTTGGTTTTTATTTATTCTTTTTTCATTGGGCTGCTTTCATGAACTTGATGATCTCCAGAAACTTATTTTGCAAGAAATCAACCCTGAAATTTCTGTCTTTTTAGCACTTCCAGCCCCGAGAGACCCTTCCTTCTTTTTGGAGGGAAAGGTAGGAATTGGTAGAAGGTGTTCATCTCAAAGCTCCCCCCAAAATCTCCATTTGAGGAAGACATTGAACACATTTACCTTTATCATTTCCCAGCTGGCAAGTCTCCTGGTCTTTATGATTTTCAGAAATGAATCATCTTGCAAGATGTTATCACCTCTAACATACCTCTGCAGACCATTACCCAGCTGCAGGGCTTCATCATGTCCCTCCCTCCTCACCCACCCCCACTATTTTCAATTTCTCTTTCTGATTTGTTTCCCCTCATTGCATTGTGAGCTCCTTGAGGGCAGGGACTGTCTTATACATTTCTTTATATTCCCCGTGATTATTAGCACATTGCTTGGCATATAATAAGTGCTTAATAAATGTTTATTAAATCTCTCTGATTGTCGGTCTATAAATTTTTGGGTTCTTTCCATCTCTTTTATTCTTTTTTTTTTGTTTGTTTGTTTTTGCTGAGGCAGTTGGGGTTAAGTGACTTGCCCAGGGTCACACAGCTAGGAAATGTTAAGTGTCTGAGACCAGATTTGAACTCCTGTCCTCTTGACTTCAGAGCTGGTGCTCTATCCACTGCACCACCTAGCTGCCCCCTTTCCATCTCTTTTAAAGAAGAATAAACAAAGAGGGGCAGGGGTGGAAGGCAGTGGCAGTTCAGCAAACTCAAAAATATCAGTGGTCTAACTGTTATGAAACATTGCACACCAGTAGGTCCCCCTGACCCTTAATATAAAAGAAGGTGTATTTTCTTGTGTTTTTGCTGGTGCTAAGGTTAGTTAGTCAAGTGTTAGAATATTTGGTTTAATTTTTTTTTTTTTTTTGGCGATTCACTGGTATTGTTCTATTCATTATTTTCTGTTTACTTTTCTTTATATCAGTTTATATTCTTCTTTCACTTCTTTGTATATAAATTAATACACCATTCCCTGATAAGTGGCTTCTATTCTTAATTTTAGTGTGTTTCTTTAAGCTCCTTCACCTCATTTTTGAAGTAGGTCTTGGATTCAGAATAAGAAATTAAAGCCATCTATAGCCATATGAAAAAAATGCTCTAAATCATTATTGATTAGAGAAATGCAAATAAGACAACTTAGAGGTATCTATCAGATTTAGCTTAGAAGACAGAAAAAGATAATGAGGGATGTTGGAAAATCCAGATGCATTGTTGGTGGAGTTGTGAATTGATCCAACTACGCTCCTGTTGGAGAGCAATTTGAAACTATACCCAAAGGACTATCAAACTGTGCATACCCTTGGATCCATCAGTGTCTCTACTGGGCCTGTATCCCAAAGAGATCATAAAAAAGGGAAAAGGGCTCACATATGCAAAAATGTTTGTAGTAGCCAGGAGGCCAGGAACTTGAAACTGAGTGGATGCCCGTCAGTTAGAGAATGGCTGAACAAATTATGGTATGTTAATGTAATAGAATACTCTTGTTCTATCAGAAATGAACAGACTGATTTCAGAAAAGCCTGAAAGATTTATGTGAACTGATGCTGAGTGAAGCACACAGAACCAGGGGAATGATGTACACAGTAATAGCAAGATTTTATGATAATCAACTATAATAGACTTAGCTTTTCTCAGCAACACAGTGATCTAAGACATTCTAATAGACTTGTGATGGAAAATGCTGTTCACATCCAGAGAGAAAACTATGAAGACTGAATGTGAATTGAAACATACTGTTTTCACTTTTTCTTTTCTTTTTGTTTTGTTTTGTTTTTTTCTTTCTCATGGTTTTTCTCTTTTGTTTTGATTTTTCTTTCCCAATGTGACTCAAGCGAAATAATGCTAAAAATGATTGAACATGTATAACGTAAAAAATAACAAAAGAAGTAGGTTTTAGAGGTTTTAAGTACTCCCTAAAGCTTTGATTCTAGTCTTTAAAATATCTCTATGTATATTTGTATATGATATTAATTTTTTAATGGAATAGACTAAAATCGACCTACCAGTCAATACACTGTAGATTCTAGCTATGTTATAAAGGTGTAGCTTATCTGTTTTCAGAAATGTTATCTATATTGGATGAAGCAGGTATCCCCAAAGTTGCTTCTACATCTTGCTTTTTACCTTTTAGGTATTTGAAAGGCAATTGCAGTTGGCTGTGGCTTTGAAGAAACCCTTGGTGATACACTGTCGAGAAGCAGATGAAGATTTACTCTCCATTATGAAGAAATTTGTGCCTGTTGATTATAAAATCCATAGGTAATGACATGCTAAGAACCCTGGAACTATAATCCAGCTACAGTAGCAGATCTGAAATTGGGGAATTTTGGATTAATGTTCTCCTGGGAAGATTTGGAATTTCCAAATGTTTTGGAACTTGGGCAAGGTGGGGGAAATCAGGCTGCAGAAGGGTTCACTCTTAAACATCACATCTGTGGCACAACGGGGAATTGTTTATTCTTGCCAGAAATACTTTAGCACATTCAAAGGGAACTCAAAAAACATTTATTTTTCTCTTGACTATATTTTCTTTTTTTTTTTTTTCTTTTTGCTGAGGCAGTTGAGGTTAAGTGACTTGCCCAGGGTCACACAGCTGGGGAATGTTAAGTGTCTGAGACCAGATTTGAACTCAGGCCCTCCTGACTTCAGGGTTGGTGCTCTATCCACTGTGCCACCTAGCTGCCCCTTGACTATATTTTCTGTTTTGGGGTTGGAAAGTTCATTTCCCTTTTTAAAAAATTCCATTTTTGATAAGATGAAGGTTTCTGGTTCTCTCTTTAGAAACCAAATCAGCAAAAGCAGACAGGAAGAACACCATGTTCAAGTCTTGGCAAATTACCGTTAGGAGAAAGTAAGAAAGTATCCTCTGTGTTTGAGCACAGTCTGGTGCGGTTGCACAGTGAAAAGTGTCTGGGATTTTTTGAGTCACAGATGGTCCTGGTGGTGGTTTTCGTATGGTTGCTCTCTGGCAACAGGCACACCAGTCTCTGACTATCTGGAGTGGTTTCAACCCTTTCTTTTGGAAAGTTTGTTAACAGCAAGAAGGTGAGACCTAGTGAAAGGCTGTGGCATTGAATAGGAAACTGTCGCTTGAGGCTCGAGTTTAGATTAGTCATTGCTCTCTGGATCCTAATGGGGGAAAGTGAGCCAAGGAGCTGATGAGATCAGACCTCACTATTTCCTCTGTCCTTCAGAGAGACAGGACCTAGTGAAGGCATTAGCCAAGCTGAGGTTCTCAGTGGCTGTGGTGCCATGAATAAGACCTAAAGTGTAATTAGGGAAGACCTAGGAAAGGAAGAGATACATGTGGCTATGAAGCTGGGCGGAAGAGGACCACTTCTAGCTGCCGTGTTTCCTTGGTATGAGCTCCATTCTTTGCCCTTCTCTGCTCACATATCCTGGTTGGACATAAAGAGTTACTACGTCTGTTCAGGGAGAAGGCTGACCAGCATTTCCTTTCCCTTCTCCAAAGGCACTGCTTCACTGGTAGCTATTCGGTCATCGAGCCCCTGTTGAAGTACTTTCCCAACCTCTCCGTGGGTTTCACGGCGCTTGTCACCTATTCTTCTGCCTGGGAAGTCAGGGAAACATTGAAACAGATTCCTCTGGAGAGGGTCATCGTGGAAACTGATGCTCCCTACTTCCTCCCTCGGCAGGTAGAGCTGTCTGTCGGGATCCTGGGGTGAGGGAGATGGAAGCTGGCTTAGGGCCTTGGACTGCAAAGGGGCGTTTGGGGGAGGTGTGGTTGGAACTGGTCTTGCCCCACAAGGGCAGCAGAGATAGAGCCCAAGTGACCTCTCAGGACCCCACTCTGGGACCTTGCAGATCTCTCCTTTTTGTTGCTCTGCAGAACCAAAAGGCCTAGGGGGAGGAGAAGATGAAGGGCAACCACTCTCTTCCCTTCTACCCACCTCCTGCTGCAGGCAGTGCAAAGTCCTACCCTGTAAAGGGTAGTCCAAGGAAACATGGGACCCTGCCTCTCACCCAGAGCCCCACATGACCTAGGACTCTCCCTGCACCTGCAGGTAAAGGGGTCTCTAAAGGGCAATCCCAAAGAGATCCTTGCTGGGGAAAAGGGGGTGGATGGGGGTGGGGGTGGGTGGGAATTTTATCTTCCTTGAATGATCCAGAAAACAAATGGTTGTTCTAATCCCTTGGTGTCTTCCAGGTCCCCAAGAGCCTTTGCCAGTATGCCCACCCAGGTCTGGCCCTTCACACAGTTCGAGAGATTGCTAAGGTCAGAGGTGAGCCACTCTCCCAGACCTTGGCCACCTTGCGACAGAATACCAGCCGCCTTTACAGCCTTTAAGAGAAGGCAGGGGATGTTAGGGTTTTCAGAAATCTGCCCCAAATTGTATTTTCTAAAATTCTGTCGGCATTTTTTTCCAGTATAGAGAATGTAAACATAGGAGATTATTCTTTAAGACAGATTTGCCTTGAGGTGAACTTTGGGGGCTTGCAGCCTTTCTCCTCTTCCCCTCACACCTTTCAGGGAGAGCCAGCCTCAGGGCCACCTGGGGCCCACTGCCCGACCCATCATACAGTGTGCTTGGTCTGTGAAAGGGCTGTCTGGAAAACCTGCTGTGTGGGGTTGTCAGGGGGGGAGGGGAGTGCTCTTAGCAGTCTCTTCACTGGCCCTGAGCTCCTGGGTGGAGCTGTCTGAGGGTGGACAGGAAGCTGGCAGGCACCTGGCTGGGAGGGGGGGGAGGATCTGCACCTGCCAGGGCAGAGAAGATCATGGAGCGAATCTCTCCCCACTGTAGTTTGTGGTTAAGCAGCATGAAGTTTTTCAATAAAGTCACCTTCTTAATCAGGCGTGTATGGGTAATGTCACTAATTTTCTCTTTAAAACACCCTTCAACAGGAATATCCTGTTGGAAATGAACTACAATATGCGACTGCTTAGAGATTTGTGTTCTCATACTACTCTCCTGATAAGCCTTTGAGGTCTTCCTCAGATAAGATACCACGCTTGCTCGGTGTCTGACTCTCTTTCTCCTTGGCTCAATGATTAAGCAATAGGAGGTGCGCAGATGGCCAATAGTGATTATTTTGGCTGGTAGACACTTGGAGGACACCCTATAGGTTTTGGATAGGAGGAAGCCCAGGGGTGAGTTTGGGGTAAATTTAAAAATGGTTGCGTTCGTTTCTCCATAGTGTTTGTCTATTGTCCTGGCTCCAATTCCCACCTTTTTCTTGAACTATTGGATTAGTAATGGAGATGAAATGCAGCTTCTGTTTAACTTGTCTGTGGCAACTGCATTTTGTTCTCAAGTTGAGTGGTAAATAGCTTTTCCAGATGTTTGTGTCTTTTCAGTGTTTTTTCCATGTGAAACAAACAGATTTGCTGTCTTTTAAGCATAGAGGACATACTGAAGCCCATCCTGTCCCCTAAACCTTTTCCTTAGGTCAGTATCTCTTTCATCTCTTTGTTAGACTGTGAGCTTGCTGGGTCAGTGACAGTGTAATTCTGGTTTTGTATTGCGTTTGGCCCCATTGTTGGTGTTCATTTAAGATGTATTCATAATGGGCTTCCTAAAATTAAAATGATTGAGGATTGCATCATGTTCTCTCTACATTTAGAAAGATCTTTGATCTAAACCCCTCTTCAGTGAACAGTTGGGCTGGCCTAATTACTCTATTACTTAAAGATCAGTTAATTGCACTTATTTAGTTTTCACTTTATTTCTGATGTCTCAGAAAATGGGTTGAGTTAAAAATGTTGATTTTTTTTTAAGTCATCATATCTGATATTTCCTGCTCTTATACATGTGATATTGCAGATTGGTGCATTCACCATTGTCAGAAGACCTATGCCCTATTCCCACACGTACCAGCTTGCTGTACCATTCATTACCTACTTTGTTTCTCATTTTTTCTCATGTGGAAAATTAGAGGCAACCCTGATCTTCCTGCACAGAATTTGGGAGCTAGCCAACTCGTTTTTAAAGTGCTTTTATTGTCATCCAAGTGAACTATGAATACTAACTAATCTCTACCAAATGCAAACTCACTGTTTTACCTTCTACTTAGCACTATAAGGGAATTGCTCCCTAGACCTGAAACGAAATGAAAAATTCCTGATTGAGGAGGATTAAAACAATGAAATGAATGGAAGTTGGCAATCCCATGCATTTCCCCCTTTAATTAAAGGTACTTTGTAGACTTCAGGATTATTGTTTTAACAAATCCTGTCTAGAGTGTCAGTTAGCTATTGGAGGTTGATGATATGGGCATTTTTTTCAGCCCAGCTTTTGGAAAGGCATTTCTTTCAGTTGTTCCACCAGCAGATCCACCAAGTTTTCTTGTTCACTCTTTTTGAAAATAAAGTGATCCTTGAGCTGTCTTCCTTGTTGTCCATGTTGGTTTTGACTGCTCTGTAAGTAATATAAATGATGTGCAGAGATGATATCAGGATGGAATGGATGAGATAGCATTTCATAGGTTTAGAGCTGGAAAGAAGCTTTTGAACAGGAGTTCTTAATACTCAGGTTGTCTGGTGAAATCGATGGCCCTCTTAATTATGCATAAAGTAAAATGTATAGAATTATAAAGGAAACCAGTTACATAGAAATAATATCAAGATTTTTTCCCTTTTATTTATTTTAGACATTTTTTATTAAAAAGTTCACAGACCTTAGGTTAAGAACACCTGCTTTATAAAACTGTCCAAGCCTTTCACTTTACAGAGGGAGAAACTGAAGGTCAAGTGAATTATCATAGCACACACAGGAAGAAAAGGTTAGATGTGGCTTTCTCTTTTTGTGTCAGCTTTATCACAGGGCATCATGTTAGAATTTTAGTAAAGCTTGAGCAGAGAAAAGAATAGTTGTAAGGTATTAAAGAGATAATCCTCTTCCCTGGACATTTGTCCAAGTTGGACAGATTCATATTTAGTGTAGGAGGAAAAAAATAGACAAAATAAGCTCCCATTTTCACCCAGGTGGTACCTTCTTTTCTATTTGGGGTGATGTTGATGGAAAACATTTTTGACAAAAGGTTTGGTAGCCCTGTTGATGCCTCCTGAAAATCGTGGAGAAGACATTTTTAAAAAATGGTGCTTGGAATTGCATCTCATTGAGGGCAGTGTCAAAGCTGGAAGGTCCCTTAGAGATAATTGAGTCTGACAATCATATTTTATGACAGGAAACCATTTGTAGAGTATTAATTTGTCCTAGGTTATGTGGATAGAAACTGGAATGGGGACACCACTTGATTTCTCCACTGCTGGTGACCTTAAACAGTTTGTTTTATAAATTACTTTGGTTTATTACCTGAAATTCTCCTGGTCTTCTCCCTATTGGTTATGAAGAGGAAAAGAAACAGGGAGACATCTTTGGGCACTAGGCATTCTTGAGATTGTCAGGGGGGAGGGTCATGCTTCGGGGAATATCAAGGATTCATCTCTCCAAGGGCTGCAGTCACCCATAAGCTTGACAGAGCTGGTGAGGTGGTTGGTACAAGGTATGGAAATGGAACTTCAGAGCATCTTAGCTTGCTTGCTTGGCGGCGGGATCGAGTCTAGTACACTTTTCACTATAGCAAACTTCTTATTTAACTGTTTTGTTGCTGGTGTGTGGCTTTGCTTCCTTTTTGGTAGATCTGTGTCTTTGAGTCCTCATTCATAAAACAATCTATGGTCTAGGGCTTTTGGACTTTGGGGTTGATGGTGGTAGGATTTAGGGCTGGATGAGACCTTAGAAGTCGTCTCATCCAAGTTTCTCATTTTGTAGATGGCAGAACTTAGGGCTAGAGAAGGAAAGAGATGAGCAAGAAGCAGAGCTGGAACTCAAGTCGGGGCACTCTGCCCCCAGATCCAGTTATTTATGCCCTAGTCCTAGGTTGTCCCCATTCCCTAACCACATCATACTCTCAGCTCCACTTTGGGCTACTCTACTCAGGTCCCAATAAACTAGACACTTGGGGTATCCTGGGCCCCAGGATAAGCACAACCCCAAATTGGTGCTAGGTACAGAGATGTAGAGGTAGTCCTATAAGCATAGGTGGAATGGGTGACTGTCCATCCCAGGACCAAGGAAGGGGCCCTCTTTATATCTTCTCTCTTTGCTAGGATCCATTAAATTCTTTCAAAGAAATCAGTCATTCCACAATGATAAAACTTCAGATGCAAATATCTTTGAGAGAGGGGGCACTTGATGGTTTATCTTCCACATAACTAGGATGAAATGGACTTTAAAACTTTGGGTTTTACTGAGAGCAGAAAGGTAGATGTTGATCAGTTGCTAAGACAAAGGAAGACATGAGTTCAGTTTATGACAGGCTCAGGCTGGGTGGTTATGTGGGAAAATATTAGAAAAGAGTTTCTTATTTTGGGACTAAGATATAGATGATGGATTTGGAGTTACTGAGGCATGTCCCAGGCTGTTCAGCAACACAAGCTCCTGTGTTTCATTTACCTTATATAGTCAGCACCAGGCTGGGGTCTTCAAGACCTGTACTTGGTATATGGTGGCTAGTAGATAAGAGTGCTGGACCTAGAGTAAGGATGACCAGAGCCAAGTCTTGTTTCAGACACTCATTGTCTGACTGTACAAGTCATGTAACCTTTGTGAACCTGAGTTTCCTTTTCCATAAAACGAGGATAATGTTTCACCAACAAGATTGTTGTGAGGATCAAATAAAATAGTATTTATAAAGCACTTTGCAAACCTTAAGGCACTATATAAATGGTAGTTATTATTAAAGGCCTGTATAGCTTGTATTTCAAAAGCACTATTTGGAGATTCTATGCTTCATAAAATTCAAGTTATAAAGGTATGGATTTAGTGCTACTTATTCAGGTCAAAAGTTTTGAAATCTAAATTTGCCTTTGACTTCGTTTCCTCAATTTATTATTTCACTACAGACAAGTATTCTGTACAAGTACTATTAACTTTCTTTCCTTTGGTGGTCCATTCTCCCCTCAATTGCCCCAGCTGTCTGTCCTGTTTGCCCATCCTGTGTAAATCTCTTCTTCACTCCTTGATTCAATCTCAAATGCTCATTTGGCTGTGATGTTATCAATTTGGAAGTTCCCTCCAGAGGCACAGATTGTAACCCTATCATGTCTGCCCTTCCCATAAGATTCTTATCTACTACCTTTCCAAAGTGCAACATAGGGGTTCTCCTGGCTGGAGGAGTCCTTCACCTTCTGGAGTGGAGAGGGTATGAGCGGAGCATTCCCACATTCCACTTGTCATCCTGTCCATCCTACAAGAACACCCCATCTTTCCTTCTATTGAATAATTTATGATGACCTCTTTTGATTGCTCATTGTTATTTGTCATGGCCTGCTTCCTCCCACTACCAAACTATTACCATCTGTGATATTGAGGTGTAAATGTAGAAACCATCAAGATACCAGTTTTTCGGTTATTGAACAGTGGTGAGGTCCTTAAGTTACAGGGTCAAATAAGGGCTTTTGGAAATCATACTACCTGAACTATGTGTATGTAAGGTCCACGTTGTTAGTTCTACTTATATAGTATTTAAAGTGGATATAGCATTTACTGAGTGTTTGAAGGTTGGTGAAGTGTGATACAGTGTTTAAAGGCTAAGGAAGTGTTTCTCTCACAATCCTGGGGAGGTAGATCAACTATTATCCCTATTTTTTTAAAAATGGGAGGGGGAGCTCAGAGACTCCTTCAATTATAAAGGATGGAAACTCCTTCTTAACTGATTTGTAATTTGTAATCTTAAGAGCTGAGTGGGGTATTACAGTATATATCAGATAAAAGACTTCAATCTAAGTCTTCTTGACTTTGTCTGCCTGTATTCCTTATGTTAACATCCCCATTTAACAAAACTAAGTGAGGATAGTAGAAATGAAATTATTTGGGCAGGAACTCACCACTAGTAAGTGTATGAGCTGGAATTCAAACCCAATTTGAACAAGTTCAGTGTCCTTTGCAGTACATTATTGAGGACCGAGAGCTGGGAGGGAACTGGAAATTCCCTTAAAATCTAATCACAATATGTGACCTACCCAGGCCACTGAGACTAGGGGAATATCTAATGGCTATTGAACAACAAAGCTCACTGACCATCAAGTTCAATATCAGAAAAGCTTCAATATGGACTGTGATTTTCTGCCAGAAGATACAGCGGGAATAGGAAAGTACAATGAGCTAGGGCAGGTCAATTCTTTTCTCATTTGACTTCCATAAAATTTCAGAGAAATTTATAGTCATCCATTGTGGGCTGGTGACCTGTGACATCAAAAAGACTTTGTTTCTCAGCTGCAGTTTGTGAATAATCTGGATGAATAATCTACAAACAAATTTGTGCCCTCTTGAGAGTTCTAATATTTAAAAAGAATCCCACCCAGAGGGGCTCCCCACCTTTGAATTGTCAGCCTTCAGTTTGTCAGTTTTAAAGAATTTGGATTTTATCTAGTTTGCACTGAATGAGCACACCTTCCTCACAATGGAACATGTCTTCCTTATGCTGTTGGCCAATGCTCAGATTCTTTCCCAAGAATGTATTTGTCTGTGGTGAAATAAGTTCCCTTTTTTAGGTCTTGGACTACAATGGGAATTTTATTTCTTTCCCCGGCATATAGTTAATACACAGATAGGGGAAGTTGTCAGGGAAGCAAATGTGAATGTGTAACTAGGAATGATGCATGTTGGTTAGAAAAATGTGTGGGTTCATCTCTCTCTCTCTCTTCAGTGTGTTACTTTTCTCCTGTATTTCCTGAAAAAGAAAGAGAAAGTAGGTCAGAACAAACAAAAATCCCCATGTGTAATTCAGCTTGCTGATGCAATTAAAAAACAAACCAAAACAAGTTTCCTCTCTGTATGATAGCTATCATTTATAGAGTGTTGTAAGGTTGGGAAAGTACCTTACACATTCTCTCTTTTGATCCTCATAACAACCCTTGAGTACTATTATTATTCTATATTTACATATGAGGAAATGAAGTTGCGGAGAGCTTAAGTGATTTGCCCAGGTTTATGCAACTATTAAGTGTTTGAGGTGGGATATGAACCAGGTCTTCCTCTTCCCAAATCCCACATTCTTACTTATTTTACCAACTGGCTGTCAGATTAGAGAAGGCTAATAATGAGTGATTTATGGTTGGTGAATGATTTATGAATGATTTTATCTTTACAACAACCTTTCCTACAGATGAGGAACCCGAGATACCTCAGAGATTATTAGTACAGGATTAGTGTTTTAGGCCAAATTTGAGCTCAGATTTTTATGACTCCAAACTCCAATTTTCTCCATTTCATCATCTGGCTGCCTAAGCAAACACCTCAGTTTTATGTAGTTGAGAAGTGTAGGGGATAGTCAAAATCACCCCTAGCATTCACATAACCTAAAGTGCTTTCACAGCTGTCATCAGGATGCTTAGCAAAATTGTGAACTCTGAATCACTGACCACATTGGAGTGGGGGAGGAGGTTGGATGGCTAGCATTGGAAGGAATTCTTGCACTTAATCTCCAGAATCATCTGGGATGTCTGATTTTTATCATTCCTGAGTGCTAATGACCAACAAAAAGTCCTAAATTTGGGCAGGAGGAGGAAAAGCTAAATGAGTTATCCATATGGCTTTGAATTATAGCTTTATAAATGCTAATTATTTTTACATGAATTATTTGTATAATAAATTCAAGCTATTTTTAGAATAAGAACTGGATATGCCATTTTATTGGTAAAGGAACTCCAGGACGAGAAAACTCTTATCAATTACCTCTGCAATTTATAGTCAGCTGCCTAGAGTCTTGGAGTAAGTTTTAATGACCTATTCCCCTTAGACTGTCAGTATATATGAGAATTGGGATCTCTATCCTGGTTTAAATGACTCTGAGGCTTTCTACTTATTTTTCCACCCTACCTCTTGAGAAGCTAGTCCCATCACTTCTTATTATCATTATTAAATATCCCCCAAATGAACTCAATCTGATGTAAGGTTAAGTTGGAGACTTTGATACTAAGAATAAGAACTGAGAAGCTAGACTTAAATTTTGTCTGTTTCTTCATCAGTAAAAGGGGAATAATAATCACATGCCCTCTCTTCTTATCTCACGGGGATGTAGTAAGGACAAAGTGATATAATGGAAGGAAAAGTACAAAAGCATATCAGAAAAAATTGTTACTGAGACAGATGAGGGGGATGGGGATGGAGCTGGACCGAGGCTACTCTTGGTAGAAAGTGCCCTCTGCTGGCATTGGGAAGAGAGTCAAACCCTATCTCCCCTTACTCCCTCTTAGCTCCTCAAAACAGGGACTGGGGAAGGCAATTTCATTCTTAGGGGGTAGCAAGGCAGGAACTGCCCAGCTCAGAATTTTTCACCATGGTCACATAGACATTTAAGGGGTATTTTCTCTAAAAATTCCCTATTAAATAATGGCTTAGACATCCTTTACTGTAAGAAACTTGAGGTGTTTCAGACCAGACCAGGCCTGGCCAGGTGCTGAATGAGGAGGCCAGACCTACTTCAGAGTTTGGGTGAGGGCCCCACTGGCCCAAACTGTTCTTAAGATGAGAACCCCTCCAGAGGAAGCTTCTAGCATTCATACAGAACTTAAAGATTTGCAAAAAAGGTGTTTCACACACGCAATCTCATTTGATCCTTTTTTTTCTTTTAATTTGATGTTTAAGCTTGACCACCTTGAATGAGAGATGGTCTTCTCAACAAGCCCCTTGTCTCACCAGACAATGGGAAATACAGACACAAGATTAGATTCCTGATGAGTATTTGTGGCTTCCTTCTTTCCCAGCCTTATCACAGAATATTTTCTTTTTTGCATTTTACTCTAGCTACACTGAGTTACTTTGCACCCCAACAGCCTTGGGCATCCTTCTACTCCCTTGGGTTTATTCAGACTGTTCCCTGGGTTGAGTACCCTCCCAACCCCAAATTCCCAGCTCTCCTTTAAAACTCAACCAACTCCTACACCATCTCCTTTACGAGATTTTCTCTAATTTCCCCTGATCAATAAGGATTTCCCCATGCAGACTTTGTGCTTCTCTAAAACATTGCTTAGGTATTGGGTGTGCCAAAGTTTTCTGTGTGATAAGTGTTGAAGGCTCTCAAAGAATATCTGTGCTTTAAGTGGACTGGTGATCTGCTCCATTCCACCATCATGAACTTCCAGAAGGGGACTCCTTATTGGTCAGAATGACTTCCCCCCCTTCTCCTTATATATGTTTGTCTTATCCCCACTACTGGCCTAAAAGCTTATTGAGGGAAAGAAAAAGGCTGAAACCTTCTGTTGTGCCCTGAGGCTAACACAGTGTTCTGTATTCTGTAGAAACTTAATTAATACTTGAATGTTTAAATGAATGACCAAGGGCTTCAGTTAACTTTCTTCCCTCCACACCTGAGAGAGGTCAGTTAGAGAATTCTTTAAATTTCTCTCCAGCTCTAAATCTTGTAATCAAATGAGAGCATATATATAAAATGTTTTGCAAACCTGAAAGCCTAAATAAATGCTAGTTGTTGACCTTGTTTTGTTGTTGTTTTCCTGTATTTAAGAAATTACCTTGGTTCTCTTCCAAAAGGATCTCCTGTAGGACCTTTTCCAGGACATGACCATATTGCTGATACTGAGCCTCTGCCACTTTAATTCCAATGTCAAAGGGAACGTTGAACTATTGAAAGGAGGCACCCCCCCGAAAAACAACAAAACAACAACAACAACAACAAAAAAAAAAACCAGGATTAGAGACAAGTGGGAATTTCCTCATTGGCTGTTTCCTTTAGGAAGATTTCAGCATAGAAATACTCTTCAAAGTCAGATTCTTTCCAAGAGCACGGTCATTGGAGAGGGAAATATAGACCAGGGACACAGAAATCACCAACACTAGTATTGAAGCTGAAAAATGTTAGACTAGTTCTGGTTCACAGTGTCTAGGGCTCAGACACCTGAACTATTCCTCCTTCCCTTCCACCCTAAGAGTTAAGGCTTATCCCCTCAAACTTGCTTTTAGCATCAACAAGTTAGTTAATAATGGCTTACTTTGTCCACTCTCTTACCGTCACTCCCTACCCATCGAACCAACGCCATTCAGATTATCTCAGCAGATTCTGGAAGGTAAAAAAATCTTCAAAACCCAAAGAAATAAATAATGGTGGAATTTCAATCACTTTGATTATAGGTGGGAAATATATTTTTAAGCAGAGTGTCTTACTTAGTGCTTTTGAAATCTCACTGAAGTTCTATAACCAGCCTTGGGGTGTGAGGTGTAAAGTCTTTGAAACCTTTTCTTGACATTTCCTCTTCTTTTCTCTTCTCTCTTTGCTTATTTTTTTTCACTTACCCTCCCTTTTTCTCTTCTATCCTGACCCAGATTGCTTCTGATATGCCACAGGATTTCTTGGCCCTTTGGTATCCTTCTAAGGCTCCTGAGGGCCTGGTCTAGACTCCAAAATATTGACTAGACAATCTGGCTTTATTACTGGTGACACAAGTCATTGAATCTGTGACTCAGTTTTTCTATTTCTAAAATGGGAAAAAATAGTGCCCAATCCTTGCCAACAATGTCAAGGAGATGAATTGGAGCTTAAAAGCACCCAATGTAGTCTTTTCTTTAAAAAAAAAGGGGGGGGGGAATCTGTTTGTAGCTTTCTCATAGAATTATAGGTTTGTTAGTCTCAGAACTGTTCTGATCAAGACCTCCTAAATCAAATATGGGATAGGGTGGGGGTAGAGGTATCTTATACTGAATGGCTGAAGAATAGGGTCTTGGACACCAGGTTTACACCAAATGCATCATACTCCATTGATTTTCTATCTTTTGGACTTTCCTCATTCTCTGATGTCTTGAGATGTAATTACTGAGCTAATGTGCCATACAGGAGCTGGTTTAATTTCTGGGGGTCCAGATCTCCTGTCTGAACTCCCTATACTGCCTTCGATTTCAATTTCTTGATTTTTGGAGAAGAAAGATCCACATCAATGCCATCCCACTATTATCAGAGGACTTTGGAAATTAGAAGTTCAAACAAAATGGCCTTTCTCTAGGTTAGCAAATCTGTACTTTTTGCTTTTCTCATCCTAGGGATTTAAAGTTGCAAAAAAAATTGCTGAATTCTTCTATACTCTTGTACTCGACTCAATCCTATCCTAATCCCTTTCCTCCTTTTCCATTGTACCTTCTACCCTCACATGCACACCAGGAAAATACTTCCCTTCAATCCTTAATGTCTCCATCTGGCTTTCATAGAAACCAGGGGTTCCCTCCTGCAGACCACTGTATGCATGGCTACCACACACCCTGCAGCTTGGCCCTTATTTCATGTTTCCCAAGGAGCAGTTGACATATTCCTTTTGAAATCTCACTGAAGTTCTATCACCAGTCTTGGGGTGTGAGGTATGAAATCTTTGACACCTTTTCTTAACATTTCCTCTTCTTTTCTCTTCTCTCTTTGCTTATTTTTTTTCCCACTCACCCTTCCTTTTTTCCTTCTATCCTGACCCAGATTGCTTCTGATGTGTCACAGGATTTCTTGGCCCTTTGGTATCCTTCTAAGCTAATGAAGCTTCTGAGGGTCTGGTCTAGGCTCCAAAATACTCAATAGACAATCTGGCTTTATTACTGGTGAACAAATCAAGTCGTTGAACCTGTGACTACCCTTCTCTCCATTGCTCCTTCCAGATTCTCAACACTTGGCCAAATTTCTTCCGATGAGCTTTACTTCATTTGTTTACAAGATTCCATTCAAATTCTTGCTGTGATCTACTTAAATCTAAAGTATTCTACTTCTCAAATTCAGTATATACATCATTTATCTCAACCCCATCTTTTTTTTTTATTAAAGCTTTTTATTTGCAAAACATATGCATGGGTAATTTTTCAACACTGACCCTTTCAAAGCTTTCTGTTACAAATTTTTCCCTCCTTCCCCCACCCCCTCCCCTAGATAGCAGGAAATCTAATATATGTTAATTATTCAACCACATCTTCTTACCCACGGACCCTGTATACATGTTGAAGGCTCCTCAAAAATATTGGTCTCTAAATTAATCAGTTATCTCAATTCCTGTGACTTACAGCTTTATTTTTAGTCATCCATAAAAATGACCACTCTAGGGGCAGCTAGGTGGCACAGTGGATAGAAGTTACTTAACCCCAATTGCCTCAGGGAAAAAAAATGACCACTCTTGATACCACCATCTCAAATTGGGCTACCTCTATTTTCAAATTCTGACCTTTTTTCTGATCATAATCTTTTGTCCTTCCATTTCCCTCTGAGTCACTTCTAAATGTAATGGATTATTTCCTATCACTGAATCCATCACTCTTATGTGGCCCTATTTTTCCCCTTTATGTAACTAACCCCATTATTTGTAGTTAACCAACTATACTTTTGATTCTTTTGCCTTTTCCAACTGCTATTCACAATTGATCAATATTTGATCATTTCCCTTCTTTTTTTTTTTACCTTTTCTGCTGATTCATGCACTTCCTAGTTGAATGAGAAAATCAAGGCTATTGTAAGCTTCTCGATCTCCCCTGCTTTACTCATCAAAACTCCTCTATAACTACATCCATATTCTCATCCTTTGCTCTTTTTTTTTTCCTGAGGAAGAATTATTCCTTTTCTGTCAGAGCCAACTGCCTATTGAGTCTTGCCTCCATACATATTCCAGTCCATGGCCTTCTGAAAAATCTTCATTTGACCCTGACATCCATCTCACACAATCATCTTATCTCTTCTCACTCTTACTTTCAAACTATTGGAAAGAATTTTTTTCTTTACTTTCTTTTTTTTTTGGAAAGAATTTCTAATGGAGACAAAATAGCTCACTGGCTACCCCTGCTTCCTCACCACACACTAATTTCTCCAACCCTCACAATCTAACTTTCCACCCTATCACTCCTGAATTTTCTCTCCAAGATCTGTTCACCACCAAAATGTAGCAGCCTGTTCTCAATCCTCCCCCTCCTTGCTTACTCTGTAGCTTTTTATCCCACTGACCATCCATTTCTGCCGGATCCTCCCTCAGCTTTTGTGACATTCCTCTCCTGCTTTGCCTTCTCCTTGTCTGGCTGCTGCATCTCAGTTGCCCTTGCTCAATCATCCTAGCAGCCCCCTCAGTCTTTTCTCTCTCTCATCTCTCTTCTTTGATAAGCTCATCTCCCACAACTTCAAGATCTTCTCTGTAGAGATTATTCCCAAATCTGTCTAGCCTTAATATCTCTTAGAGAGTTAATTGCCTGCTGGATTCATCCACCTGGATGTCCCCTAGAATCTCAAACTCAGATGTATGAAGTTGAATTTACTATCTTCCCTAAATCTGTCCCTCCTTATAAGCTTCCCTATTTCTATTAGAAGTCCTACTGTGCTTACAGGTTGCCCGGGTGTCCGGCCTTCGAATTGTCCCCTCTCTCTCATTCTTCATAACCTATCAGGTACCAAACCTTAACTCCCTCCCTCTCTTAACATCTGTAATCTCTGCATTCCCTCCTGGACAACTGTACCAGCCTCATAATTGGCATCCCATTCTCCAGCTTCTCCCCTGTCTAACCTCCTTTCCCCATGGCTGTGAAAAGGATCTTGCTAATTAAAGGATCTGGTCATGTCATCCCTCCCTGAAAACCTTCAGGGGTTTCTCATTGCTTGACATTTACAATAATATCCTTCGAATACTGATTCCCATCTACTTGATCACACTCATTTCAAACTACTCTTCTCAAATTCTATGTCCCAGTCACCTGGCCAGTTGTTTCCCGAACCCCTGCCCATACATACATAAATGGTCTCTTGGACAGATCATACTTGTAATTCATTTATACCTCTTGGCTCCTGCTTTCTTAAAGCCCGAGTTCAGATACCACCTCATCCTTGGAGGCTTCCCTGATCTCTCCACTTGTTAATTTTCTGTCTCCACAGTTTCCTTGTGTAGATAGATCTCCTACCTCTAGGGACATGTAAATGCTTCGATGGCAGGAGCTAAGTATAATTTTTTTCTTTTTGCATTATCAGTGAATAGCACACTGCTTTGCATATAGCAAGCCTTTAATCAATATTTCCTGACCTGAACTAAATAGCTTTTAGAGCTAGCTGGTCTCAAGAGATCATCTGACCAAACCATTTGTTCCGGCAGAGGAAAAAGGGGAGTGACAGCTCAATGTTCTATGACTGTTGGTATAGCCAGGAGCAGAAAGAACACAGATCGGAATTGTGACGAACTGCTTTCTGTCCTTGAGTAGGAGTAAAGCATTGGACAGTGTGCTCTGTAGGGCCTCATTATTCAGGTCAAATAATTTCATTTGTTCCAACTCCACTTGGCTTCTCAAAAGCAATTGAATGAAAAAGAAATACCAGGAGATTGGGATTCTAGTCCCCCCTCAGGATCTGTGATCCTTGAGCAAGTCCTTCCTCGCTCTGGGCAGCAATTTATGGATTAGTTGACCTTTGAGACCTTGCAACTCTGCCATTTTGTGTTTAGGTTAATGGATGTTAATGCTAATGGAGTCTGTGTTAATGGATGATGATAAACCATCCTCAAAAGGAAAGAAAAATGCAGTGAGTCCATCTGGCATCTAGTTGGGGTCCCTGGAAAGGGGCCCAATAAGTAGCATTGTGCTATAGTGGAGAAAGAGAAGGAACACAAGCTAGGAACTTGGAGATGCGGGGTCTAGGTCTGGTTCCCTTGCTAAGCCAGTGGGTGACTGACTATAGCTCTTAGCCTGGTGGCAGGACCCACATAATTGGGAAAAAAAAAATCATTATGCTAGAAATCTGCTGCTGCCCTCTGTAAATTAGCCCTTTCTTACCTTGTGTGTTGTGTGTGTTTGTGCATGGGGGTTAATGCTCATTTGAAAGTCTCAAGAGCCAGGAGAGACCTTTGAGATCACCTCGTTCACCCTATGTATGGGAATCCAAGAGGAAGAGGCAGGACTAGAAACCGGGTCTCAATTTCCAATTGGACTTTATAATGCTACCTCTTTATTATTATTATTATTGTTTTTTGCTGAGGCAGTTGAGGTTAAGTGACTTGCCCAGGGTCACGCAGCTAGGGCGTGTTAAGTGTCTAAGACCAGATTTGAACTCAGATCTTCCTGACTTCAGGACTGGTGCTCTAACCACTGCACCACCTAGCGGTCCCAGTGCTACCTCTTTAACCTACCAGTGGCTGTCCCTCCAAGTAGACTGTGAGGTTCCCCAGAGCAGGGACGGGGTGCTGCAGTTATCTATCGCTCACAGTGCCTGGAATGCTGGATGAGCCATTGTTCTTCCTAACCTGTTTCTCCTTCCCCTGGGCCCTCTGACCACCATTAGACCAAGCACCAACCTGGATTTCCAAACCTTTCTCCACTCCTTCAGGCTGGCTGAAAGGGTCTTCCACGTCTCGGGGCTGAAGCTTGGCAGATGGCTTTTTGGATTCCTTCCGCTGTGGGAAAGACACAGAATGTTTCCTTCAGGGAACGAGCCCCTCTGATTCTCTCCTTTGTGTTCTTTGGGGGCGCAGTGGGGCGCGGGGTTGGGGGGAATTTGAGAGGAAACGGCTCAGAGAGGTTCGATGCCTCGAGAACATTCACAGTTACAAGAGTGGAGCCGAGACAACAGCCTTTTGTGGGTGAATACTGGCCTGGGTCTTGGGGTGCTCAGGGCTTAGGAAACTGGAGCCGGCCCAGGCCACATCAATCCAGAGCACACTGAGGAGGAGCAGGCTGCCGATGGCCACCTTGGGAAGCATCTTCTTGGAGGGGACAGGAAGCAGCCAGGGCCTGAGGAGAGAAAGGTAGCAAGAAGGCACCTCCTTCCCACTGGCCAAGAGTCCCCCTTTCCCCCGGGCCAGCGATTCTCAGGCTTTGCCCACTCGTGACCCCTTTTTGCCTGAGAAATGTTCACACGATCCTGGGGGAGTGGGTATATATAAAAACATTTCCTGATAATAGATCATAATTCTGTGACCCCCACATTCAGTGGCAAGAGCCCACTTTGGGTCAGAAGCTGCAGTTTAAGCTTTGCCCTATATGACTGCTCAGTGGGCAGCCAGCCTGGCCCCAGGGGCCCCTCTTCTCTCCCTTGCCCCCACCTTCTGTGCTCACAGACCAGTTTCTTTTACTTCTTTCTGCCTGATTTCCTTTAACTCTGCTGGATAACCTATGTCCCTAGAGAGATTTGCACCGAGTGATAGAGTTAAAGCTGGAAGGGACCTCAGAGGTGATGGATCAAGTCTGATGTTCTTCTCTCCTCATTTTTCTTCCCTTCTCCCCCCACTCCATTTTACAAATGCAGAAACTGAGGTCCCAGAAAGTTAAGCAAATGGCCTAAATCAGTCTACCAAAATATTCTTAGCAAGGTTGTTAGGGTGACAACCTCAGAGGAGGGGCTCGAACCCAGATCACGGCTCTGCCCAGTCCTTCCACTGTGCACCATGATAGGACTGATATTGAAACTAGAGAACTTTTTTTCTCAATCTTACACAATCATTTCTCCAATTTTTTGACTTCATCTTCTAATCTTTAATAAAGAGAAGCAAAAATAATAGATAACATTTATATAGCCCCTACTGTGTGCCGGGTATTATCCCTTACAATGAACCTGAAGGGTAGGTATTATTATAATCCCCATTCTACAGATAAGGAAATGGAGGCAAACAGTGTAAGAGGCCTGCCCGGTGTCACAGAAGTAGGATCTGAGGTCACATTCGAACTCAGACCTCTGGCCCCTAGGCCCTGAGCACTGTGGCCACATAGTGGCCTCTTGCTAAGGGTGATGTGATCCCTTTGTGTTCCCAGACCCTGTGGGGAGTATTTAGGATGTTATTTCTGGAGCACTTTAAAGTTTACAAAGCACTTTGTATGTGTAAGCTAATGGGGAGTAGGATGGTTCTCCTTTTTTGGATGGGTATCCCCAGTGCTCAGCCCAGCACCTGGAACATGGTGGGGCTTAATAAGTGCTTCTTGGTTGATTCCCCCCCCCCCCCGTGGCAAAAAATTGGGGTTAAGTGACTTGCCCAGGGTCACACAGCTAGGGAGTGTTAAGTGTCTGAGTCAGATTTGAACTCGGGTCCTCCTGACTTCAGGGCTGGTGCTCTATCTTTGCCAGCTAGCTGCCCCTCTTGGTTAATTTAAAGAAAGAGAAAGTGTGGGGGAGTTAAGGAGCTTATGGCTTGCTTGAGAAGACAAGACTAACTCCCGTGAGATGATCCGTGTTGAGGTGGATGGCCTCACAACCAGAGAAAGCTTTTGGGCCGGGTAGGATTCAGAACGTACTTAAAGAACGTCAGGGAGTCCCAGTGACTCCCCCCGGCAGAGGCTGCTTTAAGGCAAGCTGGGCAGCCCAGTGCCAAACTCTTTCCTTCCCTCAGCATCTTCCGGCTAGGGGCAGGCCAGGTGGGGCTGGTGGCCAACCAGGAAGAGGAGTCACTGGGCAGTGACTTCCCAGAGGGAGGAGTCTCTGGGACCTCTGGGCACAGAGACCGGGCTGGTCCTGGTAAGGGGATGGGGCGACGGCTACAAAGCCAGAAAGGCTCTTGGACATCATGATCTATGTCCCCCTCCTCCTCCACCCAAAAAGCCACCTGTATTTGCCCGAGTGGTGGCTTTGCATCGTGTCCACCCACCAATCTCTATTTTACAGATCAGGAAATTCCCAGGGCAGGGAAGCAGCTTGGCCAAGGTCCGTGCAGTGAATTAAACCTGCAAAGAAATAAGCACATAGATCAAAGTGGTCAAGAAATCTTTGCAGAAGGGTTCTCTCACCTGTGGGATCTTGCAGAGGACTGCCTGCCTGCCTGCCTTCTACTCTGGGCTCTTATATAGTGTGAATAGAGTTTGTTCCAAGCCAACATCCCAACTCAGCCCTGAAACTGGGGGGTTTGCGCAGAGATGTTTCCTGCACCCTGGAAACTGCACGTGCTCACGTCACCTTGATGGAAATCAAGAAGGGAGGTCAGGGGGTCTGGAGGAATTACTGGGTTGGTTGGGGTGAGAAGTCTGTTCCAGCTGTCACCAGAAAGGGGACAGATGTGCCATCGATCCCTGGGAACCAGGACATCTGGGCCTCTAACTTGTTTTACGGACTTAGGGTCAGGCCCTCTTCTTCTCTGCAGTTTAGTTTCTCCGTCAATTAATCAGTCGTTCACAGCCTTTATTAAGCACCTCCTGTGTGCCCTGTCCAGTGCTAAGAACACAGTCTAGTCTCAAGGAGTTCACTTCTAGAGGGGGGAACCCCATGTGACTAGGTACAGACAAAATACAGGCAGGGTGAATGGAAAGAGATCTCAAAGGGAAAGCACCAGCATTAGGAGGCCCGGAAGGGTCTCTGGGGAGGAAGCTGAGGGAGGTGAGGAGGCAGAAGCAGGAAGGAAGGAGAGCCAGGGAAGACGCAGAGATGGAGGGCTGGGGGCGAGGCCTTTGTGGCTGGACCACAGCTGGACGGGAGTCTCGGAGGCTAGGGGCGAGGCCAGGAGGTTGGGGAGGTGAGGTGCAAAAGGAAGCAGAGGCTTCTGTGTTGGACCCCAGAGGCCGCGGGGAGCCCCTGCCGTTCGCTGAGCAGGAGGTGGGGGATCAGGCGTGCATGTTATCATCACTGGGCAGCTGAGAGGAGGACGGATGGGGAGAGGGGAGAGCCAGGGCCTCCAGCCAGCTCTGGGAAGCGAAGGGGATTCTGTGAGTGTCCATCTGGAAGCTTCCTGCCCTGCCAAGTTTCTCCGCTTTCATTCTTGGGTGGTAACAGTTTCCATTTTTGGTGTTGCAAAGTTACAATGACAAAGTAACGGTAACTAGCTTTTAGATCGGGCTTTATGAATATTGCCTCATTTTCCCACAGCAAGCCGGAGCAATGGGTGCTGCTCTAATCATCCTTATGATCCCCGTTTGGATCAAACAGCTCTCGGGGGTCTGAGGCTGGACTTGAACTCAGATCTTTGTCTATGCCAAATGACACTGTATTTGAAAAGTGCCTGGGGGGGGCAGCTAGGTGGCTCAGTGGTTAGAGCCTCAGAGGACCTGAGTTCAAATGTGGGCTCAGACACTTAACACTTTTTGGCTGTGTGACCCTGGGCAAGTCACTTAACCCCAAGTGCCTCAGAGAAAAAGAAAAGTGCTATGGGAAGAATCCAAGGCCTCCTGCTGCCAGTTTGCTGAATGAGTCAGGATTGTCACAGTCTTTATTCTGCCCTTGTCAGTGGAGAGGGAATTGGCTCGGACTCTGAAGAGCTGGGTTCAAATGCTGCTTCTGCTCTTTACTACTTGTTGGCTCACCTCCGTGGAGCATCGGAAAGACTGATTGGACGATAGCAGGAGTGAGGAAGAGGGGGCCGCCCTTATGACTGAAAGGCCACTAGGACACCATGTGCCAGGCTGAACTCAACTGGACGTGGAACCCTCGTTTCATGGGGGGCTGGAGGGAAACAGGAACTAACTGCGCCAAGGTGGAAGTGGTGGGATTTGAATACAGGTCTTCAAATTCTATCCAGTGTCTCAGGAAATAAAGGGTGAAAGCTCAAAGGTTTCATGGGCTGGAAGAGAGTGGTGGGAATTAGCGTCGAAATACTGCGCTCTCTGTCATATTTCCCTGCTGGCGTGGGGCCTGAAACGCGCCACTCGTCCCGGAGACCAAGCCCCCCGTCTCGGCTCTCCCGCCCTGCCTCGAACCCCCGTCACTCCAGGGCTCAAGCCAGCATTAAGGCCCTGGCCCTCCCCTGGGACTGACAACATCACCGTTCCTGATTGTAGGCCCCAGGAAAGTGGGCTCCCGGCCTCCCCCATGGCAGGAAAGCTCTCCCTGTGTTTCAGAAACACAGAATTTTTGAGCTGGAAGAGGATATATCTCGTCCAAGCTGTCACTGAACAAGAATATAGCAGCAAGGGGCCACTGGTGCTTGGCTTGGAGGTCTCCGGGGACGGGGAGCTCACTACTTCTCAGGGCAGCCCATCGCACTTTGGATTGCCCTGGTGGTTAGGGAGGATTTCATGGCATCAAGTTTCATCTTGTCTCTGTGGGCTCCGCTTGGTGCTACTGGTCCTGCCCTTGGAGATAACATTCACCCATCTACCGAGGGGAGACTCAGCGACCCCTCTGCCCATTCTTGGGAGGCAGCTAGGTGCAATGGGGGAGTGCCAGGAAGACCCGAGTTCAGATCCTGCCGTCAGACATTGGCTGGCTGCATGACCCTAGGCAAGGGCTGAAGCTCAGCCTCAGTTTATACAGCTGCAAAACGAGGATAATAATAGCACCCACCTCCCAGTCCTAGTGAGGATAAAATAACCAGAGGCAATATTTATAATGCGCTTTGTAAGTCTTAAAAGGCTACACAAATGCTACCTATTGCCATCAGTATTGTCCAGTGGCCTTTTCCCAGTGCTCACTGACTTTTGACGTTCCTGAGCATCTCCTCCTCCTCCCCCTCCCCTTGACTTCATGAAACCAGTCACTTCTGGTTCTCTTCCTACCTGACCGATTTCTGCTCAGGCTTCCCCTGTCCTGGTCCACCTTCTTTCTCCCTGGGGGTCTCGTCAGCTCTTAAGGGTCCAGTGCTCTCTTCTATGAAGATGATTTATGAGTCTCTCTCTATCTGATAGCTCTGATACCTTTCCTAGAATCTCAGTTTGCATTTACAGCTGACTGATGGACATTTCCACGGGGATTTCCGTAAATATCGAGAACTCAGCATGTCCAAAACAGAACTTTTATTTTTTCCTCTAAATCCACTCCTCCTAATTTTCTTATTTTTTCCAAAGTTACCACATCCCCTCCTCTCTCTGCCAGACCCCCTCCCCAAATCAACAGGTTTGTAATCTCAGAATTCTTCCCTTTCCTTTATTTCTTATATACAACCAGTTCATCAAGTTTTATAAATTTTACCTTATGGTAATAATAATAATAAAAAAAACCCTCCCCTTTTTTTGGGCCTATTCTCTCCCATGTTTGCTCCAGATCTGCCCCCTCCTCAGCACTCCTGCCCTGTCCCCTCCTGGAATCTTCCATGCTTGCAGAGAGGTAGCTTCTGTGGCCCCATGTCTATGACATCAGAGTAGAAAACCAATCAGAGTCAGGAGACCCCGGGCCCCTCCAATCCTAAGAAGCCTTCAATCTTCCCATGTGGGTCCTTTAGTCTTTGCTCTTTCTTGTCACCTTTGGAAGGGGTGGCAGAAAGGCTTGTGACGGATGCCAGGACCCACAGAACATGTTTTCTAGAGCACTTGCCCACCCAGGCACAAGCATCGCTGATCTTGCCTCAGTGCCCACCTCCCTTTGCCCATCTCAAAGCCTTATTGCTCTTTGCCACGTTGGACCATCTGGAACCAAGTGACTGGCCTCTAGAGCCCGGGCACAAGTGCTCTCATTTCCTGGGTGAGCCAGGCAGGGACAAGGCCAGAGCCTGCATCTCCTGGTATCCATTTCTTTTTTTGTATGAATGTCCATGGGTTCTCTCTCTAAGGAGTCCTGGAGTTAGAGCAGTAAGGGGACTGTGACGTCCTTGAGATCCTGAACGTGCCATTTTTTCTTGGGGCCTTTAAGCCTGGAGTTAGCAAAAAACCTAAGCACTGTCCCTTACCCTGCATGTGACCAGGACGAGGAGCTGTGACTACCTTGGCTGACTCCCATCTTCCCAGAGGGCTTAAAGCTCACCACAGAGGTCCTATGAGGAAACCCAAATTTGAGGCCTTGTAGTATATGGAAGGGGAGCTGGGATCAGTGTGCCTCTGACCCTGTGACTGTAATAGCACAGACAAGTCACAGCCCCTCTGAGTCCACAGAACAAGAATACTAGCCCTTACCATACAGGGATCACTGTGAGAATCAAGCCATGACTTACGAAAATGCTTTGCCAAAGAGTATAGGCCAGTATCAGGTATTTTTACGCCTCCCAGTCTTGGTGACTGAGACCTAGGAAAAGCCTTTATTACCTTCCCCTTTCACTCTGTTGCTCCCGGTTATCTTATTTTTGGCCTAGAGATATCTCATGTATGAACTTAAGATGGCCCCAATACAAGCCTTTTGCTTTCATGGCCTGTGGCCTCCCTGTGAAAAAACAAAAAACAAAATCTCAAAAGTCCCCGTGTCCCCAAATGAACGCAAAATAAATAATCCCGGAGGCTGAGCATTATCATAAATGAAGCTGTTGCCCCTAATTGCTCAGATGGAATACAGAGCCTTAAACATTGAAGAGTAACCTTTGTAAATAGCATCACTTGA
This sequence comes from Myrmecobius fasciatus, assembly GCA_023553655.1. Classification (NCBI taxonomy): domain Eukaryota; kingdom Metazoa; phylum Chordata; class Mammalia; order Dasyuromorphia; family Myrmecobiidae; genus Myrmecobius; species Myrmecobius fasciatus. The sequence continues at coordinate 7,181 of JAJPUD010010615.1, read as the reverse complement.
TGGTATGTCCCCTTCTCTCCACTCACATAAACAGCATCTTCACTCAGGCCCTCTGTACCTTTCCCCAGGACATCTCTGATAGGCTCCTGTCACAGTGAATATTTACCCCACTTTATTCTTTAGCCAGTTGCCAACCCATCCATCCTTCAACAAAATAACTCTTAGTGCCTGGTACTGGACCGTGCCCAGAATGTGCTCCCCCATCACCTGAGCCTTTCCGAATCCTGTTCTTCCAAGCACAAACCCCAAACCAGCCTTGAGAATTCAGTAAATAAACAGTCCTAGAGTCATAAATAAAACTATTGCCCCTAACTGCCCAGACTTAACACAAATCCATAAACAGTGAAGAGTAACATTTCTAATAGATGTTGATACACTGAACTCAATTTTTTTTTTTTTTTTGCTGAGGCAATTGGGGTTAAGTGACTTGCCCAGGATCACACAGCTAGGGAATGTTAAGTGTCTGAGACCAGATTTGAACTCAGGTCCTCCTGACTTCAAGGCAGTGCTCTATCCACTGTGCCAACTAGCTGCCCCTGAACTTTTTTTTTTTTTTTTTTGCTGAGGCAATTGGGGTTAAGTGACTTACCCAGAGTCACCCAATGAACTCAAAATTTCTAAAAACCTGGAATTAACAACTTACAAAACAGATATTAAGAAGAGGAAATAAAATCAGGAAGAGGATAGGTGGATGTGCCATCCCCGTTTACCCATCAGCTCTGGGGTTTGTTCCAAAGAGGCTTTCTTTTCACTGAACCTCCTCAAGATGATCTTCCATCCTGTAATTTTTTTTTCTTTATTAACGCTTTTTATTTGAAAAACATATGTATGGGTAATTCTTCAACATTAACTCTTATAAAGCTTTCTGTTACAAATTTTCCTCCCTACTCCCCACTCTCCCCTAGACGGCAGGATATCCACTACATGTTAATTATGTTAGAATACTTGACAAATCCATCCTATACTTTTATTCAGTGAGAGAAAGCATTCATATACACTAGAAGGTTACATGGAAAAAATATCAGGACTGTCTCAGGATTATTTCTATCTGAACTTCACATTAAAATAAGAAGAGAGGATAGGAGTAAAAGTTCACATTTACCTAGGCCTCAATAAGCTTTACACTGATAATCTCATTTGATCTTTTTTTAGCCACCCTGAAAGGTAGGTGCTATTCTTGTTCCTACTTTTTCAGGTCTAGTTACACCCAGCTAATAAGTCTTCAGTTTTCTCTGCTGGAGAATGGGGACAATTAGGCATCTTGTATGGGGGTTGCTTATTAGGATCCAATGAGATAATATAAGGACACAGCATCTTATCTCAGATTAGTTTGTTAGATCCTCCAGTTTTCCTCTTGAGCTCTGAGGAAATGGGAGTACAAGGTGAGTACTTGGAATAATGTGAAAGACCTGGACCTTGGATCACTGTTGGGCATACCGAAGGGTCCAGCAAAAGCCGGCAAAGATGGGGCCTTTTAGAAACCAGGACCAGATGAAGGATGGGGAGTTTGCTGAGAGAAAGGTCCAGGGCAACTGGTAAGACATATTCTATGTCTTAGCCACGTCTCAATCTGCCTGGGCCAAACCTAGGCCAGAAGCAAGCTCCCTACAGGAAACAGGCCTCAGAAAGCCTCCCTGGTAACTGTCCTCCAGCTGGGGAACAAATCCATCCTCTCTAATCATGGCACAGATCTCCCCAGCGCCAACCGCCAGTGTTGATTTTAGGTAAATAGCAGCCACTTTATCTTCATGGAAAGGAAATGCTTATGCAAGAATGTGGAGACTGCCCTAGTCACAGGGCCCGGCCCATCGGGGACGTGGCAGTCGGGCAGCTGGTGAGAGGAAATGCCAGTAAAGGGCTGACCTCCATGGGCCACGAGAAGGGATTTTAAAAAGTACCCAGTATAATTTCTGAGCCTGAGCTAGATTTGAGGTGAGAAATACAGCCAAATTTTACTGATTCAGATCATCTGAGAGGAAGACCAGGGAGACCGGATGAAAAGTCTGAATTATTGCAGATTCTTTCTTTTTTTAAAGTTTTTTTTTATTTTTCCAAATACATGCAAAGATAGTTTTCAGCATTCATCTTTCCAAAACCTTGTGTTTTAAATCCTTCCTTCCATTCCTCCCTCTCCCTGACCCCTTCCCATGGACAGCAAGCAATCCAATACAGGTTAAACATGTATTGTGTATTCTTTCAAGAAATGAAGCTGCCTAAGGGCAGCTTGGTGGCGCAGTGGATAGAGCACCAGCCCTGAAGTCAGGAGGACCTGAGTACAAATCTGGCCTCAGACACTTAATACTTCCTAGCTGTGTGACCCTGGGCAAGTCACTTAACCTCAATTGCCTCAGCAAAAAATAAGATAAAATAGAGAAGAAATGAAGCTTCATTACTTAAGTATTTTAAGTATTCTGAACTTGACAAACACTGAATAAATTACACCTTTCTAAAAACAGTAGAACAAAGAAAGGCTTATATAAGAATCTCTCTTAAATTGAACTTGCTTTCACTTTAGTCTGTATAACTTCAATATAAAAACCTTCTGAAGCTCTCTTGCTTGTGTTTCCTTCTTGTTTTCTTTCTGTCACTACACTTCAGTGACTCTTTTATTTTTGGCAACCTGACACAAACCTCTCTCTTCCTTCCACCTCCCCATCCTCTGCCCTTGAACAAAGGGCAAACAAAAGCCTTGTTAACGAGTGCACAGCCAAGCAAAACAAATTCCTCGTTGCCAAGTCCAAAAATCTGCACCATGAGTCCATCAGTCACTTCTCTGTCACCGGGGGAGTGACATGCTTCTTCCTCAGCGCCCTGGGCTTGTGATTGATCACTTAAGTCACCACAGTTTTTAAATCTTTCAAGGCTATTATTCTGTATGATGTTGTCATGGTGTGCATTTTGGGAGTTTTGCTCACCTCAGGTGTGACAGTTCATGCAGGTCTTCCCAGATTTCACTGGAACCAACCCTTTTGTCATTTCTTAATTCTATTACATGTATATGCCATAGCTTGTTTAGCTGTTTCTCATGGATGGTACTCTCTTATTTCTGGGTTTTGCTCTAACAAAAAGAACTTGACTTCTTCTAAATACAGATAATAACCAGAAGGTAGTCAACAGCTAGTTTGCAAGGATATAGTTCTTATATTCCATCTGTGTGTGTGTGTGTGTGTGTGTGTGTGTGTGTGTGTGTCCCTTAGAGCTTGGCACAGGGCCCTATCCAGAGTTAGTGTTCAATAAGTCTTTGGTGATGTATAAGACACTTATCAATCCTTGGTGACTTCTTAAATCTTGTCAACAAGTCCTTAAGAACTCACTTTAATAATTAGGTGAGAATGATCTGTAATCTCTGGGTTAGCAAGACACCAAACCCTAAAGCAATGGATCTGGGTGCATTTTGGGGGGAGTGTGTGTGAAGAATACAAAATCTCTGGGTGCATGTGGTTCTCTAATGTGGCAATTTCTTCCTCCTAGAAAGGGCAGGGTCTGAAAATTTGCTTCTATCCTAACTCAGAGGCAACTTCAGTGGGTTGTTTTTTTTTCTGTATGGCTGTGTAGGTCTCTGAAGATCTGAGTGTCCTCCAGTATCTCTGTTATTTCTCCTTTCACTCCCAAGAGACAAAATTGGGAGCTGTAAGCATGAAGCAAAAATAGAACAAAAGCCACATTTAGTAAAGCAATGAGAACCCAGGACAAGACTTTACAACTTGACAGGAAGCGGTCGGAGATGATATGCCCACAAGAGTAATTAAATTGTTCATATATAAATGAGGCAATGAGATCCATAGGCGTAAAGAGATCACTTCCGTAATCCACACAGGAAAAACAAAGTAGATCATTTCATTAGAGAACAGGCAATGTATTGAATTTTAGTTTTTAACTTGATAGACATTCCCTATGGACAGCAGGGCTCAGAATAGAAAATGTAAAGAGTGTGTTGAATCACATTAAAAAAATGATGATTTGATTTTTTAAAATCCCCAATTGATTCTCTGCTGCCAGAGCTCATCTTTAAAAAACCAGTATTGTCTCAGTGAGGTTGTGAATTATGGAATACTACAATCTCTCAAAGAATCAAACTTGCTTGGAGCAAGAAATTCATAAGGGATACAAACAACGTCTTCATCATTGCTACCCATCAAAGGCAAGGGATTCAGAAAGGAAAAGATAGTCATTCTGCTAACAAGCACTGATTAAGCACCTCCAGGCTCCATGCTAAGCATTTTTAAATAAAAGCAAAGATGTAGTTCCTGTTCTGAAATGAAAGAGCTCACATTATAACGGAAGAGACAAAGTACAAATAATCATCTAAGTATAGGATATTTACAATACAGATGGAAGGTAATCTCAAAGGGAAGGCTCTGAAAGCTGGATGAGAAAGGACCAAAAAAGGCTTCTTATAGAAAATGAAATTTGAGCTGAATCTTGAAGAGATCCTGGGAAGCTAGGAATTGGAGATGAGGAAGAATGAGGGACAATCAATGAAAAGTCAATTGTCCATGAGGGTCAATCATGGAGTAAGAATATGAATGTTCTTTCAAAGAACAGCAAATTTAACCTTCTGCAATCCCATGTTTATATATTCTCCTCATTTTTTATTTTATGGGAAATACTATTCCTTCCTATTTTTTCCTCATTTTTTCACCCCCTTTTCTTTTTTCACTTAAAACCAAAAAAGCAGAAAAATTCCTGCTCATACCCATTGTTTGTACAATTTGTCTCCTGTGATCCTTGAAGATGCTAGGATTTTTAAAAGGACATATTTCTTCTCTAGCATATAAATAATGATTTAGCCCCTTCCAGAAGTTCAAATACATTCACTACTTCAAATGAGGCATGTCTAAAGTGCTTAGTTCTCCCTCCCCTTTCCCTTTCTAGGTTTCTTTTTCCTCCAACATTTGCATTTCAAAATTTCTGTTTAATTTTTGCCTTTTCACCAGGAGTACTTAAAATCTTATTCTATACAAGCCTATTTCCCTTTTATAAGGTTATTTTGAGTTCTTTTCAAAAGGTAAATCACCTTGTTGTGAGCCTTTATCTTTGGCCTTTTGGAATGCTGTATTCCAAATTTTTCTTGCCTTTCAAGTAGTTACTAGTCTTTTTTTCCCCCTGAGGCAATTGGGGTTAAGTGACTTGCCCAGGGTCACACAGCTAGGGAATTTTAAGTGTCTGAGGCTAGATTTGAACTCAGGTCTTCCTGACTTCAGGGCTGGTGCTCTATCCACTGCACCATCTAGTTGCTCCCGTTGCTAGTAAGTCTTGTGGGATCCTAATTGTGGTTCCTTGGTACTTGAATTTTTTTAAAAAAAATTTTTTTCTGGTTGCTTGCTATTTTTTCCCTGACTTGTGTAGCGTATGTGGGACTTGTTGTTGTTGTTGTTGTTAGCATAAGCCCCTTCAATAATAATATGTGTGGGGAGCCACTCAGGAACCTCATATCTCTCTCTAGAGTGTGTGAACAGTGAACCCACTCACTTTCTAGGATGGTTCACTACCTCTTGCACTAGCTGGTCTGTGTTTATGGAGAAGGACCACCACTGCAACAAGATTACAATAAAACTCTTGAGATCTTGTAGATAACCCTATTATGGAGGAATATACTTCCCCTACTCAGTTTTAGCTCTTGCTTTTTACTATTGTGGTTCCCATTTACATAAAGAAGCCACACATTATGACATATTTAGTTCTTAAACATAGCCACTTGCTTAGCAATAAGGCAAAAGTAACAAAAACATCACAGGTCTTCAAATAACAAATATATCACCATCAACACATGGTTGAGGTCATACTCTCCCACTGTTGCACTGAGTATCTGTTGGGGAAAGTGGACACACTCAGAACTTGCTAAGGAGTCACAGGAAGAAAACCCATGTGTTTAAGGTAACTCATAAATCTGAAACTATAAACTGCAGCTTTTTCCTTGTTCTTAGAAACAGTTCATAACAGTTTCTTGGTAAATATAGTTTCTGGGTTGAACAGATGCTTTCACTGATAAGCTGAGTTGATCCACATTGTATTTGACAAACACATAACCCATCAATCCATGGAATGAAAACTCTATTTTTCTGTTTCTAAGCTGTTTCTTTGCTTAGCTGGACTTACTCATCTCAGCAACACATGGCAATGTTATGCTTGCTTCTCTTAGGAACCCTACAGAGGCTCCCATGGGATATGGGAAATCAAGCTAGCCTTGTGTCTCCTGCACAACACACCTCAGTTGCCCCCTCAATCCTCATCCAAGTATTGATCTTGTTTCTTCTCTCGCACTGTGGATTCCAGTGCTCCAGGGAGTGCCAGGCTCTGTCTCCCTGCACAATGACCCACGGGGTCTGCTTTTCTGCCCTTTGCTTCTGTCCAACCAAGGCCAAGTCTAGGACCTAGCTTCTGGCACTGGATTATTAGAATTGGTGCTGACCTGGGATGTCCTTATTCAGAATGCTGGCTGGCTTTACGTCCATTTGTTAGTGTTCTCATTGCACTCCTCCACCTCACTTCCGTTTTCTGGCCTGGGTATCAAAGTTTGTGCCAGTTTCCTTGGGACCATTATTTTTTGGCACCATTTCTTAGCTTTCAGTGTTTTATTTATTTATTTATTTTTTGCATTTATGTAAACTTGCATTCCTATTTGACATTTCAAGCAGACTCCATTGTCTTCTGGGTGTTTTTTTGCACAGTTATGGACTGGATGGAGGGAATTATTTCTGTTTCTTTCTGGTTTCTTTTATCATTGGTCTTTCTGGATCTTTTAAGAATTTTTTTAGGTTTTGGAGAGCTGGATTTCTGTACAACTTTTAATGTCACCATCTTAACCGGAAGCATAGTTAATGACTTTTGGATTTGTCTTTATGAAAAGTCAGAACAAAAAGGAAAAAAGAACCTATGAGAAAGAAAAAAAACAAAACAAAACAAAAACCCCAAAACTAAAAATATTCTGCTTTGATCTGCATTCAGACTCCAGTTCTTCCTCTGGATGTGGATGGCACTTTCCATCATGAGTCTTTTGGGATTGTCTTAGGTGACCGTATTGCTGAGAAGAGCTCAGTCTATCGTAGCTGATCATTGTACGGTCTTGCTGTTGCTGTGTACAGTGTTTTCCTGGTTTTGCTTATTTCACTCTGCATCAGTTCATGTAAATCTTTCCAGGTTTTTCTGAAATCATCCTGCTCATCATTTTTTTTTTTTTT
>JAJPUD010010614.1:0-57754 GCA_023553655.1 Myrmecobius fasciatus | reverse complement strand
TCCTTCCTTCCTTCCTTCCTTCCTTCCTTCCTTCCTTCCTTTGTCCATTGCATGATGTAACTAAGTAGTATAGTAGGGATGATATTATCTTGGAGTCAACCAATACTTACAAAGCTCTTAGGTTCCAAGCATTACAATAAGAAAACAAAGAAGGGGTGACAAAACTCAGTTCTTGCTATCAAAAAATCTATATAGACCCTCTGAGTTGAAGTCAGGAAGTTCAAATGCTATTCAGACACATTTTGATTGTGTGGCACTGGACAAGTTATTGGTCTTTAATCTGTAAAATGGAGACTATAATGCCATCTACTGCAAAATGTTGTAGTGAGAATCAAGTGAGATTACACATGACAAGCATTTTGCAAACTTTAAAGTACTTTCATTTACTTGCAATCATTATTAAAGAACTATAATGGACTTTTATGGCTAAGGAGAAAAGTAGTAGTGAAATTTCTAAACTAAGAAACAATTTCTTCTAATAATATTGTAAACTTAAAGGCCTTCTTTATTATATTTTTTAGAGTTCCTTTTTAGAAGAACTGTAGATCTTGAAGGAAACAAATGGGCTTTGGTACTCTTGGAGTCCAGAACATTATACCATTTTGGTTCCCCTATATCTCTTTGTGAGTTCTCCATACCCCTCATCCTAACCTAGAGGTGTCTCAAGGCTCAGTTCTCATTGTCTTTTCCTTTGTTTATATATCCTTCCTTGCTCTTCTCATCTTATGTCCCATTGCTACACATATCGTCTCAAAGCATTGCTCTTGGTATGTCAACAATCAAGGATGTCCAATGGTTTCCAATTTTCTACAAAGTTATGTCTCAAACTATTCATATTCAGCCACAATATGATTGATCCCTATCTAGATAAAATGGTTTTTAATCCCATTCTGGCTCTAAATCTTTGATATATGAATGGATTCTCAGAGCTCAACAATTTCTGTCTATTAAGTAAGCACTTTAATTCTTGTTACCTGTCTGAATGAATGAAAGAGCATTTATTAAGGCCTTACTGTGTACCATGGGTGAGAATGCACTTATCATTCATTCACTGTGGGTTGCAACCAAATGAGGCTGCTCACCGTTCCTCAAATATAGCATGCCCTTTTATACCTTTGCTTAGGCTTTTCTCTATACTTGACATATTCTCTTCTATTTCTGTGAAAACAAACAACAAAAAACATAGTTGATTCCCTTAATGCCTAGTTTAGCACTTTATCCCACATAAGCCTTTCATGGTCTCACATGAGGGAAATGATCACTCCTTTCTCTAAGTTCTCTTCTGGACATCCTCCATCTGAATTCCTCTTTGGACATGGTGGTTACCCATGCCTGTGATTTATCCTTTCTACAAAATTGCAGGGGACCCTGTTTTACTTATCTATATATGTCCCTGAGTTCCTAATATGGCTCTTCACACAAAGTAGGTAAATGAGAAACATTTGTTGGACCTGGACTCCCTTGGGTCACTCCCCACCATGTGCCATATTTTTATTTCTATTTTGATAGTTCATTTAGTTATGAGGCCTGTGTTTTCTTCACTCTTAGCCCATTCCCTTCCGATATCCATAGCTGTCATCTGGCACAAATGTCCCTGGCACAGTCTTCACATTTTCTGGTGGAACAAACATGATTTGGCACCATCTGGAGCTGGTGGTTAACTTTAGTCCTCATTAGCAGTCTGAGAGCTGAATGAACATGGTGGGGTAATCCCTTAGCTTGGATTCCCAGATCCCACCAGTTCCTTTGCATCCTGCAGAGATTCACTCCAGTTCTCTCTTGTCTTTTTCCCTCTTTCTTTCCTTCTCTTCCCTCTTCCTTTTCTCCCTTCATCTCTGATCTTTTCCTCCTTTCTTCTCCTTCCATTTCATCCATCCATTTCTTATCTTCTCTTTTCTTACTCCTTCCTCTTCAGTCCCTTCTTTCCTTCCCTCTTTTCATCTCTTCTCTCCCAGCAATCTTTCATCTCTCTGCTTCTATTCCCTTTTCTGACTTCTTTTTCTCCTTTCTCCCCTCCAGACCTTCTTTCTACTTCTTTCTCCTGTTTTCCTGTCCTTTCTCTTCATTTCTCTCCTTTACCTCTCCAACTATTTTTCCTCTTTATTTGCTCTGATTCCTTTTCTCCTTTATCCTCTCTCCCCTCTCTTCCTGATTTTTGGCTACTCCTTCTCTATTTGCTGACTCTATTTCTCCCTTCTCCCTTTTCTAGTCATTAGAAAGACTATAGCAACTACTCCCTTTGGAATAGCCAAGATAATTACTTCTTGCAGAGAGGCCCAAATTGAATTATAAGTTATTACTGATTGACATAAGACATAGAAAATGATATGAGCAGATGGAAGAAAGGAAGCCTTGGGGGAAAAAATCCCCATTATAAATTACTCTTAGAAAGTAGCTTTTATAGCTTCATTATGCAGTAGAGACTGCTTATCTCAATAGATATAGAACAGAGACTATAGCTTTTTAGTGGTAGAGGATACAGGAGAAGACATCAGGTACTTTTTTTTTTGTTAGGCCTTTTTTCAGTTGTATCCTATTCCTCATGACACTATTTGGGGTTTTCTTGGCCAAGAAAGTGAAATGGTTTGCCATTTCCTTCTCCAGCTCATTTCACCAAGGCCAGCAGAGTTAAGTGACATTCCCAGGTTCACACAACCAGTGAGTATCTGACTTGAGCTTTGATGTATGTCTCCTGCAGGGGCATAAGGCCAAAGCCCTATCAATCCCAGCTACCTTCAAGACTCAATGTGGAGCCTACAAGAAGCTTTTGTGCTGATTCCTCTGAATCCCTGTTTAATTAACAATTTAAAGAAAATCCTTGCTACTTATGATGTAATTGCTTTTTCATGCACATGTTGTTTTTTCATAGTAGAATATAAGTGCCTTGAAGTGAAGAACTATTCTTTTTGTGTGGAGGGGTACTCTTATTTCTAGATTTTAGCACTTTCCCTTAGCACGTAGTATAGGCTTAATAAATGCTTCATGAATTGAATTGAATTAGACCAATTGGATTTGGTTTGAAGCATGGGATTCAGTCCCAAATGAAGATATGCTAAAATTTTGCATCTCATCTGATAAAAATTCAAGATAAATGTTTTAAAGTGATACCTTTTACAAATCCTTTTATTGGTGGCAAGATTAACTAAAGTGAATTTTGGCATAAAATGCTACCTTTCAGAAGTATTAATTATGTTTAATAATTACATGGACATGTTAGTTGAGGAATGGGTGGGAGAGTGGGGTGTTAGAATTTCTCAAGACACAGGTTTGCTTTCCAGGTAGCTTTATTTTCAAAACTCTTGTAAAAACTAATGTCTGAAGTCTGATGTCAAAACTTCAGATAGCAGACAATTATACTGTCAGACTAGAAAAGCTTTCTGTTAAAAGATCACATTTTTTACATCCTGATCATGTAACCCAAAAGTCTAATGAGACCCCGAAGATTAAACCACAAAGTCTTATTTAACCTCTGCCTGGGATGGCAAGTTTGCTTGGAGGTGCTGGTTTCTTGGGGGAGAGAAATGGATAGAGCTGTGAACAACTATTCCAAAGGGGAAGAAAGTCATGTACCTTCAATGCAATAGCAATTGCATTTTGATCACTCACCTACACTTACACAAAACATGCCAATTTTGAAAATTTCTGCTGCATAGTCATCAGATCTCACCATTCAATTGGCACCTGCATGGCAGGTGATTGCTTGGGGGATTCTGTAGAAAGTGAATTATATCCCAGTCCAATTTTGTTTTGAGGGATCCTTATCTTTCAGATGTGGGAAGGGTCTCCCCTGCTTCTTCCAAAATGTATATATACTAGTGAGTGATTGGACATTCCCCACGTAAAAGCTAACTTAGACATTGTGTTAGAGGTAGCAGGTGGTACAGTGGATAGAGTCTCAAACATGGAGTTAGGAAGACCCAAATTCCAATCCAGCCTCAGCCACTTACTAGCTGTGTGCCCTTTGAAAAGTCACTTAAATTCCATTTGCCTCAGTTTCCTCATCTATAAAATGGAAACCATACCTACTTCTCAGAGTCATTGCAAGGACTGACTTAGCTATATGTTTTAAAAGGGATGTTAGCACATTATTTGACACATATTAGGTACTACATGCATGTTTATTCCCTTGTTCTGCCCTGCCCCCCCCTTTTTCCCCTTTAAAAATGTCCTTCAGGAGCAATATATAAACTGTGAGATCTCAATAGAATGTAAAGTCCCTGAAGAGAGGGACTGCTTCCTTATGTCTCTGTGGCCTAGTGATTGCCACAAGATTGGGTCTTCATAAACATTTGTTGATTTAGATTAAAGGCTATAAATTAGCCGATAAAATTTTCTAAGCTAAGATCAAATCCCATTTCAATTCATAATTTCTTTTTTTATGAAAAAAGAGCCTATTATGAAGAATGGGGGTGAGCAGACAATTTGGCAGTGGTTTTAAGTTCAACAGACCAGCTTCACTCTTTGTGTGTTTCATTTGTGCATCATCTCCTTTGAAGGACATTTAGGAAGGGAAGGAAACTGACCTTCTAAACTCTGTAGAAGGTCCTCTCTTCCACCATTCACTTTATTAGCTCTTTAATTTAGCTGACTTTGAAAAATAAAAATGCGATAATTCTAATCCATATCAACAAAACTGCATTAAATTTGGCAGCTGGGTGACTGACTCAGTGTATAAAGTATTGGACTTGGAGGCAATAATGCCTGAGATCAAATCCTGCCTTAGTAACAAATTAATTAGACCTCCCATAGCTTGGTTATTCTTCTGTGAAATGGAAATGTGAATAACACCGACCTCACAATGCTGTTGTAAGAATTAAATAATAGAACATGCAATCCTGTGTGTCTCTCTGTGTATATATATATATGTATATATACATACATACACACATATATATATATATATACATATATACATATGTACATATAATGTGTGTGTCTGGGTGTGTTTTTCTGTTTACACATATACTTATCCATATACATGCTAATAATTATCATTTTCATCATCATCATTATATGATCACACATCTAGAAATGGATTTTTGGTGTTATTTAGTCCAACTATTTAGTTTTATGGTTGAGGAAATTTATTTATTTAATGATTTGTTCAAGGTCACATAGGTAGTGAGCAGCAATCAAGATTTGAACCCAAGATTTCTGATTCAAAATTAAACCCAAAGTTAAAGGTTATTTACTTATTTATTTATTCATTAATTCATTTATTTATCTATTCATTCATTCATTTATTCATTTATGCAGCATTATTATGGATGTTATTTTCCGAGCTACCACCAAAATCCCATCCTGCCTATGTTTTCTTCCTTTATGCAAAAGATGTAGACTGTTGAAGAGTATGAGGGGTGAGAATACAATTTGAAAAGGATTTGATTAACTTTGATAGAACGATTTTCTGTCTCTCTATGTCCTCATTCGTGTCCTGTTTCCTTGACCTAGAAAGACCTTTAGGGAGAGATGACATCTGTCCTTGAAGGCTTTGCAGCTCTTCTAGCACCCCTTACCCACATCAGTCTCTGTTAATTCAGCTGACTTTTAAAAATTACTTCCCTTGAATGAACCAAGGGCATCCCATTTTTCAGGGTGATACTGTTTTTAGAGCTTCCTGACAGGTGTCCCAGGAAATCCTTCCAGATTGGCAATTTGGCGCATTGCCTCCTTCTTCAGCTCAACTCACCTTGTGCATGTATTGTGACAGGCTCGTGCTGAGAGGCTACTATGCCAGGTCAATGGCACATATGAGGCTCTGGATGTTTCTACAGTACACCGACATCCAGGACTGAAAAGCAAACATTTCTGGCAGTCCTCTAGATGCTTTATTTACTTGTCTAGCTTTTGAATGTCATGAAGACCTGTTCCCTGTAGACCAGGTTGATGAGGGCTGGTTGAAAATCACAGGGGCCACAGATGTTTGTTTCTATTCTGAAAAGAAGGTTGTTATGGCAGCACTTTGTGTGGTACAAAAACTGGGAATAAACTAGGCTGCCATTGACAAGGGAAAGTCTATGAATGTAATGAAATATTATTAGACCATAACAATATGAGAAATTTGGGAAAACATGAGAAGATTTTATGAAGTAATACAGAAAGACTAAGGCAGAATCAGAAGGGCGTTTTGTAGAATGACTGAATTATTATAAATAAAAACTTCACAGATAGGTCCAGGAACCCAAAAAGTGGCAGGGCTTCCCAGACCACCAGTTCTGCTTCCTTCCCAGACATCCTTCCAGTCACCATGTGGAAGAAGGGGTCAACCATCTCTTTCTACTGCCAACCATTCATCCAACAGATGCAGGAAAGTGAGCCTAGATGATTCAGCAAGACACCATGAAGGAGAGGGAGAAGACACAAAGCCCATTTCCATCTTGACCATTCTCCCTCCTCAGATCCTGATGAAGACAACAGAAACTTCTGAATCCAAGAAAGAGACTTGGGAATAGTGATTCTTCCACCAATCCAATGCCCTGAGACAGAATTCTGGGAAGCAGTCCCTGAGGAAGAGATATAGCCTGGCACCAGAAAAAAAAGTTATTGCCACCAAAGTCTTTAATGCTGTCAAATGGTTCAACATCAGAAATGGGTAGTATTTTATTAGTGGAAATGTCATTAGAATAAAGGCATTAGCTTGTCTTACTAAATGAGATACTTGTAAAGCACTTAGCATAATGCTTGACACATAGTAGACATTACATCAATACTTATTATTAGAGTTTTGCTAAGGATCATGGGAATTTTCCATTTGACTTGCAGCTGAAATATTGTGTATGTGTTATCTCTCTAATTAGACTGTAAACTCTTCAAGGGCAGAGACCATCTTTTCTGTCCTTATGCCTACTGTCTAGCACAATTCTTTTAATATAGCAAACAAAAGAATTTTTTCATTCATTTATTCAGTAAGTAAAAGAAAACTGACCTCAAAACAATTGCAATGAGCAATTTTGGTTCTGGAGAACAACAACTGGAATAGACATTTAGCCTCTTGATTAAAAAGTGAGAGAGGGTATTATGAATGTACAATGTTGCATATGCTGTCAGATGTGTGTGCCTAGTGAATTTTACTCAATTATTTTTCTTTGGTACAATAGGAGTGAGACAGCATATATCAGGAAATCACTGAGATTAAAAACACAGAAAAAAGATCGGTTTTCCAAAGGATTACAATGTAACTCAGTAAACATCTTTCACTATCTTGACTTGTTTTTTATTGCAAAACTTAAGTTCACAATCAATTTTCTAATCAATGATTTAATTGTCTTTGAGATAGATGAAATTATTTTAGGCCAGAAGTATTCAGATATCGTGTTACTTGACTCATCAAATAAGAAGCATGATTCTTTCTGACTGCTGCACTTATACAAGCACTAGTACAACTGCATAAAAAATGGTCATAAATTTTCTTTTTCTTTTATTACATATGGAGGCTGGCTTGCGCCTCCCCAAAGTAGTGATTTACATTTTCCAGCAAAGGTTTGTGTCAAGGTGACTTCTTTTTTTTTTCTTTCCTATAAAACCAACTTTCTTGCAAAAGCAAAATATGTAACATGTTGTTAATTCCCCAATTTCTTATTAATACTTGGCCCAGTTTTCCCACCATCAACCTTCTAGCTCAGCAAAGCATTCAAAAAAGATGGAGCAGTAGTCCAAAAGGAGGCTTTCCCAACTAGCTCCAATGCTGTGTAGATAATCAGAAAGGATGTGGTTTTGAAAGCAGTCCAGAAAAACAGGTGGACATCTTGTTGATGCTGATAGTTGGTCTAGAGCAGGTTCTTAATGAGCACATGAAGCCAGGCTTTACAATTTTAGGATTTGGATGTTTGCTATTGATGGAAAGGTTGACTTTGAGACCAGAGCTATTTAAATTCTCCCTTCTCCCCATGTCCCTCTATTCCCCCACCCCAACATACATATACCCCATTTATATTGAACAATCAGTTGGAAGCATTAGAAAATAAATAAGGGCAGACAAAAAAAAACAACTGATGAATGGTATAACTAAAATAAAGAAACAAGTGCTAGAGGCTAGATAATGGCCCTGATATTTTACTGGTATAAGGTGACTTCCTGGGGAGGAGGCACTCTCTGCCAATTCCACATTTTTTCTGTAATTCATAGTCTTAGAGAGCTACTGAAAGTACCATCAGGTTAAATGGCCTGCTTAGGATCACATAGCCCAGTCAGAAGCCAGACTTGAATCCAGGTGTTCCTGCCTCCAAGGTCAACTTTCAATCCAGCTGCTTCTCTCTGAAGAAAGGGAAAAGACAAAATTGTCAATTCTGTTCACATCCCACTTCAAAAGTCAATCCAATGTTAGGATCATTCCAGTTTCCAGAAACTGCAAAATCTCCTTCTACAGACCATTAAAGTCCACCCCCACACCTGTATTTAAAATTCCAGTGACAGACTTAGATTTCAAACACAATGAATAGATCAAGAAGAGCTATAAAAACACAAGACGTAGTCATTTTAAACTCAGGCAGTTTGAAAGAGATGTAATAAATTACATGGAAATCTTGTAGACATTCTCATTTGAGGACAAGGGTTATCAAATGTCTTTTGTCCTGTTACCTTCATGAGTTAGGACATGCCTATGGCCTACATGATTCCTTTATATCAGCAGCCTGTCTTCTCTCAGATTTTCTTTAAATGATTATCAATAATTTTAAAAATAAAGTTATATATTTTTAAATTATCAAAATTTCCCCTTTTATGCACCCCTTTTCCTTCTCCCAGAGAGCCATCGATCCATTGAGGAACTTGTTTAAAGAAAAAAAAAGGAAAAAGTGAAAGAAACCAGACAAAAATACATTGAAAAAGTTAGAATATCTCTCTCTCTCTCTCTCTCTCTCTCTCTCTCTCTCTCTCTCTCTCTTTCTCTCTCTCTCTCTCTTTCTCTCTCTCTCTCATGTGTGTGTGTGTGTGTGTGTGTGTGTCTATGTCTCTATATCTCTGTCTCTGTGGCACTGGCTCTGTCTCTGTTTCTGTCTCTGTCTTTCCATCTGTGGCTGTCTGTCTCTCCGTGTCTCTGTTTTTCTGTGTCTCTCTGTCTCTGTCCCTGTCTCTCTCTGTTTCTCTTTCTCTATCTCTCTCTGCCTCTCTCTCTGTTTCTGTCTCTGTCTCTGTCTCTTTCTACCTCTCTCTCTCTCTCTTTCTCTCTGTCTCTCTGTCTCTCTCTCTTTCTTTATGTGTGTGTTTCTCCCTCTGTTTTGTCTCGTCTCTATCTGTCTCTGTTTCTCTGTCTCTCTCTGCCTCTCTCTATCTCTCCCTCTGTCTATGTATGTGTTTGTTTCTCCCTCTGTTTTGTCTCTGTCTCTTTCTTTCAGTCTCTGTCATGGAAGCAGCATAGTAAGAAGCAAAATAAACACTCCCTTAGCACCAAGGACAGCTCAGCAAGTCAGAGACAGTGAAACACTGAGTAAAGAGTTAGATATATTGAAGTTACAAAGAAGGAAAAAATATCTTTCAGTGATAGCAAAATCTGTGGGTGAAATCCCTAAGACAGGTTCATTGATTTGATGGCTTACAGCTTCGGGAAGATCTAAGATACAGCAGGGCCCCGTATGCATGAATGATTTCTAGTTTTGAACTCCAAACTACTTACCTATTAATTCATTCAAAGGAATAGTAGAACAATTTCTCAATGAAACAAGATATTAATAAAATTGAAAAATGGTGATAGAGAAATGAGCAGGATGCTAAATTAGCAACTCCACAAATACAATGAGAGTCTTGAGTTCATTTCATATGCTCAGAGACTAAGAACTGGAAAGTATCTCAGAGGCCATCTGGTCCAGCCTTCATGTGAATACTGAATCCTTTACCTAATAGCCCTGAACAGGAGATAACAACTTTGCTTGACTCCTACTATTGAGCTTACTATGTGTTGAGGCAGCACATTTAGCTTTTGGAGAGCTCTATTAGGATGTATTTCTTTAAATTCAGCCAACTTCTACCTCATTTTAACTTCCAACAATTGGTCCTTAGCTTCAAGGCCAAATAGGGTAAATCTTATCTCACTTCCATGTGACAGCTTTTAAAATGATTGTAGCTTATCATAATCACATACCTTCCCTGTTTCATACAACTGCCCCCTCCAAGTTTTTATTTTGGTTAAAGATTTTTTATTCCTGTAACTACTTCTGACAGCATTATATTTGATGGATATCTTTTGAAAATTTTTCATGTTTTCATATTTTCTTGCACCTGGAACTAGCCACAATGCTCCAGATCTGTCCAGGAAAGAGGTCACCTTTTTCATCCTGGATATTCTTCTCAAATTTTATTTATATAATCTAGGATTGTATGAACTTTGGGTGTCATGACACGTTATCAATATGAGCTGGGGTAATGGAGAAATAACAGGCTATCCAGGTTCCTCATTTTATTGATAAGGAGCCTGAGCCACAGGAAAAAATGTCTATTACCAATGGTTTATCACTAGACTATAAAAGTTTGATTCACATTATATTATATAATAATAGTACTCCTCAGACCATCCATCATATTTCCAACCTGTTTCCATTGACCAGAGCAGCAATCCTTGTGGAGAAGGAGCCCCCACATTCCATCTACCATCAATACCAACTCCTACTAACAGAAACAAAGCTGGAAAAAAGTCTTTACAGCTAGTATTTCTGATAAAGGTCTCATTTCTAAAATACATAAAGAACTGTGTCAAATTTATAAGACTGCAAGTCATTCACCATTTAATAAATGGTCAAAGGATATGAATGGACAATTTTCAGATGATGAAATTAAAGCCATTCATAGTTATATGAAAAAATGTTCTAAATTACTATTGATTAGAGAAATGCAAATTCAAACAACTCTGAGGTACCCCTTCACACTTCTCAGGTTGCCTAACATGACAGGAAAAGATAATGATAAATGTTGGAGGGGATTTGGGAAAACTTAGACAATAATGACTTGTTGGTGAAGTTGTGAAATGGTCCAACCATTCCGGAGAGCAATCTGGAACTATGCCCAAAGGACTGTAAAACTGTGCACACCCTGTGACACTGTAGTGCCATTACTGGGTCTGTATCCCAAGGAAATCATAAAGGAGGGGAAAAGATCCAAATGTGCAAAAATGTTTGTAGCAGCTCTTTTTGTAGTAACAAAGAATAGGAAAAGGAGTGAATGCCCATCAATTGGAGAATGGCTGAATAAGTTGTGGTACATGAAGGTAATGGAATATGATTGTTTTATAAAAATGATGAACAAGATGATTATAGAAAGGTCTGGAAAGGTTTCCACAAACTGATGCTGAATGAAACAAGCAGAACCAGCAATACATTGTACACAATAATAGCAAGAATGTGCAATCATTGACTATGAAAGACTTGGTTCTTCTCAGTGGTTCACTGATTCAAGGCAATTCCAATAGATTTTGGACAGAAAATGCCAACTGCATCCAGAAAAGAAGAATTAAGGATACGGAATGTAAATCAACACATGCTATGTTCATTTCTTTTTTCTGTTTTTTTTCTCTCTCCCATAGATTTTCCCTTTTGCTCTTATTTTTCTCTCCCAACATGATACATAAAGTAATGCATATTTAAAATAAACTTACTACAATAAAAAAGAGAAACAAAAAATACCAACTTTTGACTAACTGCCATGGACCAGTGGGTAGGACAAGAGCCTCAGGAAAAGCAAACCTTCACTAGTAGATCATCAACTCTGTTTCCAGCCTGTCCCAGAACCCTTATCATTTCATTTTTTTTTAAATAAGAGGTATTACTATAAGCACCTTTAATGTTGGGGTGGGGGGATGGTGCTTCTGAATTCACGTCAGCTCTCCCCTCTGATCAGTAACCCCAAAACAAGAGCTTCCCCTCCAACAAGTCCCCACAGCCAGCATCATCCCTGCCCCATTGCTTCTGCCCTCCTAGTGTCCTGGCTCCTTCTCACCCAGGGCTGTGTCTCAGCAGCATATCTGGATCTGGTGTTCCCAATCAGCAAAGGTTCCCTCATTATTCCAGACTTAGACTCTAACTCCACAAATAGTACAGTAGTGAAAATCTCTGTGGTTCCTGATGAAGCTCCAGTCACACCCAGCTAGCCCAAGGGGTCCCCACTTGCTGTTTTTGTGGAGCTAGCCTGGAGTTATTTCCACTTCACATGGGTTATTCCCAGCCCCAGTCTTTAGATCCTCCAGTTTATAGCATGAGGCTCCCATTCTGCCCCAAATCCTCCTGGTTTTTCACCAATCTATGTTTTCCCTGAGGCGCAAATTTGTTCTCTTTTGGGGGGAAATCAGGAGAACTTGAAATTTACCAACCTATTCCACCATCTTCTCAGAATCCTCCTCCTTATCAAGATGAAAGTTAACAACTGCCTTTGGAGATGCTATAGCCTCCATTAGCAGCCACAGCTACTCATCTGGAGAAAAAATCTTGCCACATACTTATTTAGCATTCTTTAATAGCTCAGCCTCAGAAATAGATGCTATTTTATCAGTAATAATGAAAATAAAGAAGTGCTTTCCCATTGCACCTCAAGGATCTTGTATCCATTATTTGTCTGTCTTTTTCTTTCCCCATCATCCCCATTAGATTGTGAGCTCCTTGAGAGCAAAGATTTTTTGTCTTGCTTTTTTAATTTGTGTGCAGACTTTGGCACAGTGATTTGCACTTAGTAAGTGCTTAACAAATGCTTTTTTTGTTCCTTCATCCATCCATCCATCCATTCATCTATCCATTTATTCACTCATTTATTCACTAAAACCATTCTTTTCTAATCATATCTCCCAGAGTATGCTTGTAATTTTGACTTTTTAACCTAAGTGCACGAATTTATCTTTATCATTATAAATTTCTTATCAATTTGAATCATGGACTTTTAAAATTTCCCATTCAATCTTATTTTGATACTTTGAAAAATATTTTAGATAATTATAAGGATGGTATAAATCAAAGATAAAAAATCTAATCATATTTCAATCCAACTAGAAACTGGATTTATGTTCATTAGAAAAGTTTAAAAAAGAAAACTTTTCTAGCCCTTTTCCATTTTGAAGCTTTACTAGTTTTTCATAGCAATGGTATCTGTCATTGTAGCTATGTTCCAGTGAACCTATCAAATAAAGAAATACATGAACAATTTATTTTATCAATAATAATTACTTAGGCTCAAAAGAATTTTTTGGAGACAAAAAATCATTTAACTTCAGGAATATGTCTTCCTTCTTATGTAAGCACTTTCTGTACTCTGCATTTCTACATTAAATTGCCTTTGCAAGTATTATGGGACAGGGCTGAGACTAGAAGAAGCATCATAGAAGACTATTTGGTACATTATCTAAATATACTTAAAATTTTGCTAAGTGTAAATCCCAAGCCTAGTCATCAATAGAGTTTCCTACAACTTTGTGAGCCTGTTCCAGTGCCTTTAGTATTAAGTTGCATTTTAAAATAGGAAAAGAAATAACAATTTTATAACCACTTCTTTATTTTTCTCCCCTTTCCTCAGACATAACCCTATAACAATAGAATATATTTTTGTTCTTTATTAAATAACTATCCACTTTTTTCAGGGAGATGTTGGCTGAAATTATTTTTTTTAAATATCAAAACGTTTCCAGAAGTTTTACAATCTATTAATGTTCCTTCCTAAAGATCTCCTATAATGAAAAAAAAGAGAATAGAAAATGTCAGCATCAGTTTCTGGTGCAAAATTCTAATATTCATTTGAAAACTCCTTATTTGCAAAGGAAACTTGAAACAAGTTATTGCAATGCAATAATATTAAAATTCATACAATCATAAATTTTAGAACTGGGGGAACTAAGAGATCATTTAGACCAACTTTAATTTTATCTAGAAGAATGAATAAAGTAATTGAGTAACTTTGCTTTTCTGCCCCTATCCCCATGCTTACTAAATTGGACAAAACTTGTTATTTATAATGATCTTATGAGATAAGTGATAAACATATGTTAAACTCATTTAGTGTACATTTATTAATGTAAATACACATATACATTACAATATTTACACATTAAAATTTGTCTGGCACTCTGTTAGAGTGGATTGATGGGGTGTATAAGGGAGGCGGTGATGGTGACAGAGAGATATAACTGAAAACAAGACTCTGTCCTGAGATTCAGGCTCTCTATTTTTGCACAGACCACTCCCTAAACCTCCTTATCTCCTTCTACAACATTTCTAAACTCCTTTGGAGCAAAGCTCAGATGTCATTTATTACAGGATACTTTTTCTGAATTCCCCAGTTGTAAATGTCCCATCCATTGAAATTATTTTAAATTTATTCTGTACATGTATATGTATAAATAGATGTTTATATATGTATATCTGTATATACTTACATATATGCATTGTTTACCTATATATGATATGATTGGCTGTATAAATCTTGACTTCCTTTAGTGGACTATAAGTTCTTTAAGTGGAAGAACTCTTTCACTTATATGTCTGTATCCAAGTATCCAAGGCACATAAGCAAACTAAATACATATTTATTGAATTTAATTAAATCATAAAGGCCTTAGCCTTCATTGGATAATTTTCCCCATTTTACAACTGAGGAAACTGAGGCTCAGAGCTTTCCAGTTATCTTATAGGTATTATATAGGTATATATCTTATAGGTACTTGGGTTTGAACTCAAGACTCCTAAATCTGTGAAAAACTAAGTTATCTATTTCGCCACTGACTTTTTTTTGTAGAAAGAGGTAGTTTTTTAAATGTTATTAGGAAATAATTAACATGAAATGAATTGGAAACTATGAAATATACAAAATGTTTGTCTGTTGTTCCATTTCTTTAAAAGATTTTAGCAGAGAACCTTGTCTGAGTCTTGGCCAAAATGATTTTATCTACCTTTAAAATTTTTATCATCATCGAAGGATGTAGTAATGGCTATGAAAGCAATTAATAACATCTGTGACAGAATCAAGACAGTGGCTAATTTATCATTATAGATTTTAATGAGGCTTATAATTTAGTAATAAATATACAATATATTCAAGAATATAGTGTTATAAAAAGGATGATTTATCTAATTTTAATACAGGAACTTATATGGAGAACAAAAAAGAAATTGCTCATATAAAAAGATAGGTGTGTTAGGTGCAGGGACATGGCAATATCTGAATCTGCCTGACAGTGAGTTAAATTGGGCAAGCAGCATACTACTGTAAGATGCTAATATCTTAATGTACAAACACTTTTCTTTTCATTGAATGAATGGACATTTTAGTTAGAAATTAAAAGCTTATCCCTCATCTAACAGCTTTCTGCTTAATAAACTAGAAGTCTTCTCTTTCTATCTACTAGGTCTTTTTCTTTAAATGTGACTTGGATATTCTGAATGATCAGATTTTTTATGTCTATAACAGAAAGAGAGAAGGAGAGGAGGAGGGAGCAATAAAGGTATATAGGGAAAGTAGAGAAAAAAGGAAAGTGAAGGGGAAAGTGTCCCTCTCCCAAGTGTTGCAAGTCAGTGTTTATACTGCTTCTAAATAAATATCCTGTTATAAAAATTAATTGATACCATATATCCTAGCACAAAACAATCATTTAATTAATGCTTGTTCCCTAGTTGATTTGATATTAATTGGTTAATCTGGAGCACTAACTGGCAATTAACAGAGGTGAAAAAAGTGCAAGGGAGTATAATACTCAAATGAAAGTTTAGATTGATGGTATTAGAAAAGTATGCCCCTAGATTTTTGAATAAGGAAGATTAAACTTGCCAATCTATGGGGAATAAGCTTAGAGTTCAAATAATGATATTCAGAGCTTAAATATGATATATATGGAAATAAAAGAAGGAAGCAAAAAAGGAAAGAAGGAAGGAAAGAAGATAAGAAGGAAGGAAGGAAGGAAGAAACCCTAAGATGGAATATCAGTAATAAAAGGAATAATTCTTATTTAAATTTTAAAATTATTTAAAGTTTGGAAAGCTCTTTTCTTATTTTAGCTCATCTGTATTAACATTGCATTAACACAGGAAGTTCTCTGCATTTTACTCAAGTATTCAAAATGGTTCTGTGATCTCAGCAATTTTGAATATTCCACTAATATTTGCATGCCCTACAATGCATATTTGTCTATTCTGAGTGATTCTTATCTGTGTTCTCTCAAAAATCCCCCAACACTCATTCTGGAAATTTCTTCATATTTTACGACATTTTGAGAGTATTTTGGGAGACACTCTAGCTCTTCATCATGTTCAGACCATCTTCTCTTTCTATCATACAATTCTTTGATGATATCCTTCACTCCTGTTTTTCAGAATTCCTCATTACATAGATGTTACAGCCTGCCTATACCCAGAATGCATCTTTACTTTGGCCTGTGGTTTTGTTTTTATTTAATCAAAGCTTTTTATTTTCAAAATATATGCATAGATAATTTTCAACATTCACATTTGCAAAAGCTTGTTTTCCAAAAATTTTAACTCCCTTTCTCCCATCCCCTTCCCTAAGTAGAAGTTAATCTGATATATGTTAAAGATATGTAATTCTTCTATACATTTTTAAAAGCTTTTTATTTGCAAAACATATGCATGGGTAATTTTTTAACATTGACCCTTGCAAAGCTTTCTGTTACAAATCCCCCCCCCATTTCCCACCCCCTCCCCTGGATAGCAGGAAGTCCAATACATATTAACCATGTCAAAATACTTGACAAATCAAATGTGTATACATATTTATACAGTGATCTTGTTGCACAAGTGAAATCTGATCTACAAGAAAAAAAATTGAGAAGGGAAACAATGCAAGCAAATATTAGTAGAGAGCATGAACATTTATGTTTTGGTCCACATTCAGATCCCTCTCTCTGGGTGTATATGGCTTTCTTCATCACTGAACAATTGGAACTGGTTTGAAACATCTCATTGTTGAAGAGAACCATGTCCATCAGAATTGATCATCATATAGTCTTCTTGTTGCTGAGTAAATTGATCTCCTGGTTCTGCTCATTTCACTCAGCATCAGTTCATGCATGTCTTTCCAGGTCTCTCTGAAATCATCCTGCTGGTCATTTCTTACAGAAAATTTTATTCCATGACATTCATATACCATAATTTATTCAGCCATTCTCCAATTGATGAGCATCCATTCAGTTTCCAGTTTCTAGCCACTACAAAAAGGGCTGCCACAAACATTCTTGCACATTTGGGTCCCTTTCCTTCCTTTAAGATCTCTTTGGGATATAGGCCCAATAGAAACACTGCTGGGTCAAAGGGTATGCACAGTTTGATAACTATTTGAGCTTGTTCCAAATTGCTCTCCAGAATGGTTGGATCCATTCACAGTTCCACCAACAATGTATCAGTGTTCCAGTTTTCCCACATCCCCTCCAACATTCATCATTATCTTTTCCTGTTATCTTAGCCAATCTGACAGGTGTAGTGGTATCTCAAAGTTATCTTAATTTGCATTTCTCTGAGTGATTTGGAGCACATTTTCATATGATAGAAATAGTTTTAATTTCATCATCTGGACATTTTTCATAACCTTTGACCATTTATCGATTGGAGAGTGGCTTGAATTCTTATAAATATGAGACAATTCTCTATATATTTTAGAAATAAGGTCTTTATCAGAACCCTTAAATGTAAAGATGATTTCCCATCTTCTATACATTTTTTCACAATTATCATGCTGCATGCAAAAAAAAATCAAAATGAAAAAAGTGGGAGAGAAAGAAAACAAAATTCATTCAGCTTTAGTTCTTTGGAGACAGTGGTACAGCCAAGTCTACATCACCTCCAATAGGTATCTCCTCTGTATTTGATCCATTCTGTCAGTTTTTACCATTTTTATTCTCTTTGGTACCATTTATAATTCTTTGATAAGCATTTTAGGGACTGTGATGTTAGGGCTTATCCTTTATCAAGAAAAGTTTTTAATAATTTTTGCAAATCTTATCCATTTTACTTCAGTTTGCAGTCTTTTTTTTTCTTTTGTCATCCTCAAATGCCCTTGGGATGACTTTGCCTAGTGGGATAAACCACCAGTCTTTTTATAGGCTAATTTTAAATTGGACTTCTCTTTGCTTTATTCAGCAATATGTTCATAAAGATGAAATGTGTCTACATTTAACAGCTGAGGAAACTCCCCTCTACCAAAGAGGATCTACACCTGCTATACAAATCTTGGTCTTAGAGACCAAATGTTCGGCACACTTACAGAATTTTTTTTCTCAGAGTTATACACTCAGTATGTATATCAAAGTTGAGACTAAATCCATGTTTTACTACAAATAAAACTTTTTTGTATTCTGCATACTACTTTTGAAAATAGCAAGTTTTCTGAGTGCTTTTGAAAGAATAAAATATTATTAATTTATGTTTATGGTACATTTCCAATTTTTAAAATGTATTTCCAAGAACTTATTTTACTCATTTTCCCCATCGGCCTTCTTCCATATATATTTATAGCTCTACTGTGGCAGTAGAGTGCTCAACTCAGAAGTCCTCAAGATAACATTGTATTCATCTTTTTAGTGTACCACATGCATGAAAGTATTAAAACTCAAATGAACCAATTGTACAAATTTTGCCTAATTTAAAAATAAAGTATTTCCCACTTGGTCTACTTGTTCAGTGTCACTTGTAATGAATTTAAATTAGAATTCACATGCTACTGGTGGGATTTTTGTTCACCATAGAATTGTTTGGGGATTTAAAAAAAAGTTGAATGGCCACATTATTATGATTATAATAATTGCTGTTGTTATTATGGTGAGCAAGAAGAGATGAATATAAAACTCAAGTTATTTTTGAGTATCTAATAGTTACAGAATAGCAAACATAAAGGATAGATAGTTTCTTTTTCTTTTTCTTTTTGGTGGAGGGGTGAGTGGTTGCAAATAGTTTGAATTTTAAAAAGGACTACATCTGAAAATCTATCAAACATATCAAATAAGACCGTGATTGTTGCTACTTTTCCTCTACTAAAATAGGTAAACAAGTAATTTCTCTAACTTAGTTGTTAGGATAAGGGTTTAATATATTTCAGTGCAAAATTATTATAGTGTGGTTTTTTTGGGGGGAAAACAAAACAAAAACTTGTTATCTTTAATGTGCAGTTAAACCACTTTATATATTCAGATAAAAATTGCATTTCTTCTATGGTATATTCTTTCTTAATTTATTTTGGGAATTTAAGCAGGAGATAACATAAAACACAACAGAGTTTTTTGTGAGCTTTTGGAAAAATCAGATCTTTATATATAATAGAAATAGGGACATTAGGTAGTGCATCAACTTGGTAAATGATGAATGATCAGGCCTACTTACTGTGAAATAAGATTTGGCTGGTTTACTTAATTTTCAAGAGCCTGGGTAAATAGCTACCGAATTAAATTACTTCATGTCGGTTTCCTCTAGGGTGAGAAGAGCCTGCTTTGCTATGTGTAACTGAACTCCTCTGTATTGATTAGTGCTCCAGGCCCAACCTTCCATATTTATGCTCACTTTCAGCCCACTTACTTCTGGTCTTGAGTGCATCTGTGAAAATATATTGGTATTGACGTGACTGCTTGCATTCTTTGTCATTGCTGTTGTTGCCAAATACAGTCCACACCCTCGTGATCCTCCTCAGCCCTTGGTTTGTAGATGAAGTGCTTGAAAGTTCTATGGCTAGGAGTAAAATGGGGATCTAAGTGACAGCTCTTCATTGAGAACATGACTGTTTCCTTGTCTTGTTGACAAGTAACTAAGCCTAATTTAATCAAGTGTGCCCATGTCAATTAACAATGACAAATTAAGCATTGTCAGAGTATTCCTTGTGGTTTTGAGGTTTTGCTGCTCTAGGGCTTGGAGAGAGTGGTAAGAGCATCATTTGTAATGTAGTAAGAGTAGGAAAAAATATCTAACTCTAGAAGAATGGCTCCAAGGGATTTCAGCATTTGGCCAGCTACTGTTTTTTGTTTTTTTTTGTTTTTTTTTTTTTTTTTTTTTTTTTTTACAATTTAAACAATGCTTGTCTCAAACTAGTACGGATAAACAAGCATTTGATGTTTCCTCACACTAGATAATTGTATTAAAAATCAACAACAACTAAACTAATTCTAACAAAAGAGTGTAAGAGTCTAAATATTTAATTCTAATATCTAATTCTAATTCAATTCTAATCTCATTCTAAATAATTTAATTCTAGTTACACAACCCCCAAATAGTCTCTCCTTACCTCCATCTCTTAGAAGTTTTTGCTCAGCACCTCTGCCACTTTCTACTAGAAACATTTTCTCATTCCCTTAGGGTTTTTTTCCCTAAATAACTATACTTATTATCTTTCTATTTAAGATAAGAGAATCATCAGCTGGAAGTTGCAAGGAAACGTAGAGGTTATAACCCTCTTTATTTAACAGATACTCTCACCTGTCTCTTTATATATGTGTGTGTGTATACATATGTAAACTTCCATATACATATATATATATATACATATCTATTCCCTCTTTATTTAACAGATACACAGATATATCTATGACATATAACCCTTTTTATTTCACAGACAATGGCATTGGAACCAAAAAAAAGACTAAAAGAAGGGATATTGTGTGTATACATATGTACATATATGTATAATAGATATATACTCACATTTACATTATGTTGCGGTTCAATCATTCGATTATGTTCAACTCTTCTTGACCCCATTTGGAGTTTTTTAGATGAAGATACTAGAGTACTTTATCATTTCCTTCTCCAGCCCATTTTATAGATGAGGAAACTGAAACAAATACGGTTAAGTTACTTGCCCAGAGTCATATGGCTACTAAATGTCTGAGGCTAGATCTGAACTCAGGAAAATGAGACTTCCTGACTCCAACCCTGTACTCTCTCTCTACTGTCCCATCCAGTGGCCTGACATATACACTATCCTCTTCTGTAAAATTGGGATTGTAACAACTGCAGCATTTACCACTCAGGGTTGTGGTAAAGCCCAAATTTGATAATTATGTGTGTGTGTGTGTGTATGTAAAGGACTTTTCCAGTGTTCAAGTTCTCTCCCTCCCTGCTCAAGATGTGAGCATTCACACACACATACATACAAACACATACAACACACACACATATATATATCAGAAACATATATATATATATACACTCATAACATACACATTTGCAGAAAAACTCAGACACAATCACAATGCACAGAGTCACATGTATATGCATGCACTCACACACAGATACAGAAAAGGACACACAACCTCCCACATGTACACTCACAAAACACATATATACAAACAGAAACAAATATACACACATATAGTCATATACATAAATATACCTATACACACAGACACACTCTCACAGATAGACTGATAGACAAAGAAACAGAGACACATACAGAGACATATACATACTCATAAAACAGTCCCACACATACAGAAATGCATACACACAGATACAGACATACACATTCTCCGCTTCTCCCCTTCTCCTTTTCTCTCCCTCTTCCTCCTCTCTCTTTCTCTCTCTCCCTCCCCTCCTCCTCCTCTTTCTCTCTCTCTCTCTCTCTCTCTCTCTCTCTCTCTCTCTCTCACAAACACACACACACACACACACACACACTCACTCCTGGCACCTTGGTAAGACTGTAAAAGAACCCATGACCTAAGAGTTCTGCGCCCCATTTCTTCTACAGAATTTGAAGGACAAGCCAATGTTTTCTTTTCTCTTCAATGCATTCAGTTGAGATTGTCATTGCTAAAACATTGGAAGTGTTTGGCTGTCGTTTGTGGGCCAGCCTCCTAGACATAGAGATGTCTGTGAAGTTATCAAGTACCCATATTTTAAAAGATAGTTTGACAGAGATTTTACCTGGTACTTTTGGAAGTTATTTCCAGCTGTTTTTCTCCTCATGGATTTTTTTTCCTTACCCTAAACCTACTTTTTTTTTTTTTAACAGATGCAAAAGAAATTGTTTTAAAGGCTCAGATATTAGCTGGAGGAAGAGGAAAAGGCACTTTCAATAGTGGATTGAAAGGAGGAGTTCATTTAACCAAAGAGTAAGTTTGGGAATTTTATGTTTTTTCTATTAGTCAGAAATATCCTTTGTCTAGGGACTGGGTAAAGGGAGGAGGGTATTAAAGACCAAGAGGTCGGCGAGGGTAACCAAGCAATGGGAAGGCATACATAATGTACTTCTTCTGACTGTGGTCTTCCCAAAGCCATGATCCCATGAAATCACATGTGCCCATAGGCAAGTTACTTCCTACTCTCTGGGTTCCATCTATATAAAATAAGGGGAGTAAACCTGATTACCACTAAGGTTTTTAGATTCTAAATCTATGAACCTATCAGATCCCTCTGCCAACCAAAGAACATAACTATATTATACTCATTCTTTCTTGACAGATAGGATAGGTATGAAGGAGTAAGGATTGTTGGCCAGGCAAAGGATTTGACCTTTGATAGCAATGGATGTCATGTCATGGCTTATATTTTTTGCCATTGCCATTTCCTCAAATGTCCTCTTCATCACATGAATACCTACCTCCCCATTCATCAGTGACTCCCCACTGATGATTGAATCATGCTCTTCTGACATAGGGAATTTGCAGCCAGGTATTTTGACCCTGGTCTACCTATTCTGCTATAATTCATACTATGTCCAAATGTAGTGCAAGTTCTCCTCTGGCCACCTCACTCTTCTCATTGTCTTCTGCATATCTCTTGCTCTATCTGTACTCTTGTCTACTCTACTTCATTTCTGAAATGTTGTCTTTTATATTTTTTCCTTGGTCTATTGATTTTCTGTAGCTAATTCAGATCAAGCTCATCATCCTTCCACATGGCATTTCCATGCAATGGATTTTATTCCTAAATTTCATATATGTAAGTTTCATTGCCTCAATAAGATTTTTAACTTTTTAAGGGCAAGAAACACTTTTTATACTTTTATTCCAGCCCTGACAGCCTGGAGATCAGGAAATACCCAATGACTACTAGATTGTAGAGTGGAGAAATATAGCTCTGTAGTGTTGAAATGAGAAAAATCACAGTTCTATTATTATGTTTTTTTTTCTTCTCTTAGTCCTAAAGTTGTGGGACAGCTGGCTCAACAGATGATTGGCTATAATCTGGCAACAAAGCAGACATCAAAAGATGGCGTGAAAGTCAATAAGGTAGTAGGGATTTTTGTGAGTTTATTTTCTTCTTTTCTGAGTGTTATTTTTCTTTTAATTTTTAGAATATGGTTTTATTGCTGATATTACAAGGTCATTTAAATACTTTTGTTTTGAACAAAGCCAATGTAAACCATGGACCTTATTATAAGAGTTTGCTAAGGGGTTCTGCCCATTTTCTGTTGTGGCGAGAATAACACTGTAGAGAAATAAAACATTTCAGGATACATATTACAGAATATCATTATACTTCTTTTGCAAGCTTGTGCATATACAAACTGGGTGTTATTTTCTGTGAAAATATGAGAACAAGAGCAACAAGGAGCCATACACTTGTCAAGTTAGAAGGCACATTCACACAAGTTTCATTCAATCTGGCTTAGAAAAAAATCCCTTGGAAAACATTTGCAATACAAGTGATTATCTGGTCTTTGCTTGAAGAACTCTAATGACAAGGAACCTACTACCTTTGAAGGCAACTGTTCCTCTTTCAGATAAATCTTAAGAGTTCAGAAATGTCCTTTACATTGGGCCTAAATTCTCATCTTGACAATTTCCCATAACTTCTGGTTCTTCCCTCTGGAATCAGAAAAGGTAAAACAATCCTTCTTCTTCCTGATAGACTTTCAGAGACTTGAAAATAGCTATAATGGCCCACAAAGTGTCTCTTATATAGGTCAAATTTATCCAGTTTCTTTATGAATCTCATATGAAATGGACTCTAGTCTCATCATCAAAGGTACATTAATGTAATGGATAGAATATTAAAATTGGAGTCTGAAAATTGGGGTCAAATCTTGCTTCAGACACATTCTATATATCATATAGGATGTCACCTAGTTTGATAGACCTCAGTTTCCTCATCTGTAAAATGAGGGATTTGTACTTGATGACTTTTACAATCTCTTCCAGCTCCAAATTCCATAATCCAGCATGTTTTTAGAAATCAAGATTTGATTTATTGTTTTGTCAATTGTCTAGACATAAGAAAGTATAGGAAAAAATTTTTAACAATACAGATTAAATGTAAAAGTCTGCCATGTGATTTCTCCCCTCTCACCCCAATAAAGAACTGGTTCTTAAACATTTATTTTTGTGTCCTGAGGGATCTCTGAGTGCCTTGCATATAGTAGGTTCTTTTTTTTTTGAGAAAAGGACTTTTAAAATTGAAAATGCAAATAGCATAGCTGTTTGTTTTTTTTAATTTATTTAATTTATTTAATTTATTTAATTTATTTATTTGTTATTTTATAGGTATAGGGAGCTTCCACATGGGGAAACCCCATCTTCCAGTGCAGATAAATTACGGTTTTTGAAGTTTGGTTCTTAGAAAGAAACCTAGAATCCTGAGGTTAAGTGACTTGCTCAAGATCACACAGCAAGTATATATATCAGAGAAAAAAGAGATAAACCCAACTTTTCTGGATTGGAAGGCCAATTCCCTTGCCTTATCTCCTATATTGTTGCCTTTCAGCAAAACTTTCAGTCAATATACATAATGACAACAATTTTAGCAACCACAACAAAAAATTACTAGAACAACAAAAGCTGACATTTGAATAATTCTTCAACATTTGCAAGGCCCTTAATAATACTCTTTGTAATTGGACTCTCATAATATCCTAGAGAAGAATTAGTACTAGTAATACCTATAGGTGCACTATTTTACAAATTGGGAAACTGAGGTTAAGCAAGTTATTTAAGGCCACACAGCTAGTATATGACAGAGGCAAACTCATTCTCTTCTTTCTGACTCCCAGTACAGCACTCACTCTATAATGATACTTACCAGTGAAGGACGTGAGAATAGCAATCTGTTTCTGAAAACTGGAAATATATATATGATTGTGTACCAATAAATAAAGTCTTAAATGAGAGATCTTAAATTTTATTGTCATGGACTTTTTTTGGCATTTTTGAAATCTTATGTACTTCTGTTCAGAATAAGGTTCTTACATGCATAAAATAACATATTTGAAATTACAAAAGAAATCAATTATCTTAAAAAAGAAAAAGAGAACAAGTCTCTAGCAAATTAATACCATGTGCCAGGCACTCTGTTAAGTGCTTTATAATATTATCTCATTTGATTCTCACAGCAGCCCAGTGAGGTAGTTGCTATTATAACCTATTTTATATTTGGGCAAGCAAAGGCCAAGGTTAAAAGACTTTTTCATAATCACACAGCTAGTAAATATCTGAGACCATTTTTGAACTCAGGTTTTCCTGACTCCAGGTTCAGCATTGGATCCACTGTATCCACTAACTGCTTTTTGAAATCTAGTATTCAATATATTAAAGAAAAACTTTTTTCCTAATATCAGCTTAAGAAAACTTGCTTTAAAGAATAGTTTCTTAAGCTGGGTTTGTGTTCTACAATTTTTTTTCTCTAATCATTTTTGAGATGGATGCTTCTTCTTTCCATATGCCCCAACAGAGAAAAGATCTGACCTCATCTATAGTACTTGGAGATAGCAGCTTTTTTGCTTTTTCTTTTCATTTTTCATAGACAGTGTTGTAGAAGGTTTTTGACATGGCCTGAAAATCACCAACTGTTGACTAATGTACCATGAGAGTGCCTTGGCATTGGCCCAGAGAGAGGGCACCTCGCTGGAAGGAAGTTTTAATAATGATAGCTCATTAGACCCATCAGCCTAAGGATGCACAGCCTGTGCTAAGCAGTAGATGGAACAAACAAAGTCACTTGCCACCAGTTCCTGCAGCTCTGCTTGTCAAGAATATTCAATTGACAATTTGAAAGTTGCTTTTTTGTGGTCCTGACCTAACTTTTTACCACCCTACTAATCTGATCATCCAGTCCCCTTTTAAGTGACAGAGGGTCCAAAACTGAGATTTCATCAGTACAGAAAGTCCTGATGAGGAAATTAAGTTCCCTTTACTAGCACAACTTCTCTGCAAACATTTTCAAAAATATTTCACAATTTATTTACTGAAATGGATGGCATTTTGGGGAGTATTTTTTTAACTATAATAATTCACATTGAGTTTAGCAGATCTCTCCTCTTTAGTCCAAAGCTCACATTTAA
Organism: Myrmecobius fasciatus; assembly: GCA_023553655.1. Classification (NCBI taxonomy): domain Eukaryota; kingdom Metazoa; phylum Chordata; class Mammalia; order Dasyuromorphia; family Myrmecobiidae; genus Myrmecobius; species Myrmecobius fasciatus. The sequence continues at coordinate 31,585 of JAJPUD010010614.1, read as the reverse complement.
ATTAGGCCTTTTATTTAAAAAAAAATCAAATAGGGCATAGAAAATTCTTAGTAAGGAATGCTTCTTCACTAATTCATTGTTATGGAGAATTCCCAATGAAGGACTTTCCTTTGTCAATACAACTGTTCAGAAATTTTATTTATTTTTATTTTTTTAAGTATTTTGAATATTTTATTGAAGATTTTTATTTTCAAAACATATGCTAGAATAATTTTTCACCATTGATCCTTGTAAAACTTTGAGTTTCAATTTCTTCCCCTTCCCCCCACCTCCTCTCCTAGAGGGCAAGTGATCCAATATATGTTAAACATGGTAAAATATATGTAAATCCAATATAGGTCTACATTTTATACAATTATCTTACTACACATGAAGAATCAAATCAAAAAGGGAAAAATGAGAAATAAAATAAAATTCAAGCAAATAACAACAAAAGGAGTGAAAATACTATGTAGTGACCTACACTCAGTTCCCACAGTCTGCTCTCTGGGTGTAGATGTTCAGAAATTTTAAAGAGTTATGTGGTAACTAAGAGGTTATACAATGTCAGTGGTTGCACAATCTCCATTTGATCATAGATGAGACTTGATCTGAGGTCTCTCAAACACTTGAGTCCACTTCTTTATGCATTATACCAGACTGACTCTAGATATTTTACAATTTACAAAGTGATTTTAGCAAAATAGTCCTATGTAATAATTAGTGCAAGTCCTGTAATACCTATTTGTTATTGTTGTTAATGACTCTTTCAGTCATGCTAAGTCCTTCATGACCAATTTTGGGTATTTCCAATTTGGGGATTTTCTTGGTGAAGATATGGCATTGATTTGCAATTTCCTTCTGCATCTCAATTTATAGATTAGGATGCAAGGCAAGCAAGGTACGTGATTTGCCCAGACTCACATAGCTAGTAATTTTCTGAGCCTAGATTTGAACTCAAGAAGATGACTGACTCCAGGCCCAGCACTCTATTCACTGCACCATTTAGCTGTCCTAATGTCCATTTTACAGATGATGAAACTGAAGGTCAGAGAGATTAAAATGGTTTGTTCAAAGTATATAGCTCGTAATATGTCTCAGAATTCTAAGTTTTGAAAACTTCCCTTGCTATGCTATCTTGCTTTATTTGAAAGCAGAATTCAGGGTACCATTAAATAACAAACCTGGCTACCATTGTGTGTCATTTCACTTTCATTTTGCCTGGAGATATGCTCCTGAAATGTCATGGATATATCACCCTTTTATATATAATGAAGCAATTTCTGTGTGCACCAGAATCATGTAACATTTAAAAGATTCTAGTGGATGCTTTTGTAATATAACTAATCACTCTCACTTGGTTTATTTTGGTCTTAGGCAGTTCAACAAATTAAGTGCCGCCAATATTTATTATATGTCTACCATTTATTTGCAAGACATCACCTAAGAACTGAGGCTACTAGAAAATGGTACTTAATTTAATGTTTCTGTTTGGATTTGTTTAGATTCTGTTTGGATTTGTGCCCATATGTTTTTTTTTTCTTCAAAGAGGACAATCCTATAATTAATATAGTCAGTTTGATGAATTAGATCCTGTTTCTCTGTTTCTGTCTCTGTCTCTTTTCTTCTCTGTTTCTTTCTCTATCTCACTGTTTCTCTGTATGAATCTTTCTATCTCTATCTCTATTTCTCTCTCTGTCTCTATGTATCTCTGTCTCTGTCTATGTCTCTGTTTCTGTCCTTTGCTCCTTCCCTCCCTTCCTCTCTGTTTCTGTCCTTTCCTCCTTCCTTCTTTCCCTCTTTCTGTCTCTCTCTCTATCTTCCCATTAGGTTGGTAGTTGGTAGGAGATGAATGAATACTTGTTGAATTGAATCAGTCTAAATGTCTGCCATGTGCCAAGTAGAATCCTGTGCACTGACTATACAAATATAAAAAGGAAAATAGAAAGAAGACTGACTCTGGAGTCAGAGGCCCAGAGCATGAAACCTCCCCCCCTCTGATGCTTAATACCTTGTGAACTTAGGCAAGTCATTCACTTCATGTGCCACTTTCCACATTTGTCCAGTGAGAGGGTTGGGTTAGAAAATCTTTGGGGTCTCTCCTATAGTCACATAAAATAGCCTTTGCCCTCAAAGGCATTCTTAATTCATTCTTAAATGGCATTATATTTTAGATAAAACTACATTAACAAATTTGATCAGAATTTCTAAGGATTCATACATTTATAGTGTGAGCCCCAGAAGGCTTTTCCAATCCCTTTTGACCCTACAGCCTTCTTTCCATTGTTTCCAGTTTTCTTGTATGTAGCTTATTTGTAAATAGTTATTTACCATTGTCTCCCCCATTAGGCTAAGAGTTCCTTGAGGACAGGAATTAGGTTTTTTGCCATTCTTTTCATCCCCAGAATTTAAGATAGTGTCTGGCACATAGTAGGTGCTTAACATGTTTATTGACTAAGGAGGTCTTTAGTCTTTCTACTGCAAAAGAAGCCCATACCACTAGATGAGCTTCATGAATGATCATGATTAAAATCTGTGACCTTTCTCAAATCCTAATGGGATCATTGTTTTGGAATAGGAAGGGTCATCTAGTTAAATACTTTAATTTTATAGATGAGGAAATTAAGGCCCTAAAACTTCAGATGAGTTGCCAAGGAAAGAGGACACATACAATTAATAATAATAATAGTAACTAACATTTATTTATATATATTATAATAATTTATCTAAATAGTGCCTACAATGTGCTAAGTTCTATGCTAAGTATTTTACAAATATTGTATCCTTTGATCCTCCCAACAAAGGAGTATTTGTAAAGTACTTAGTATAGCAACCCTGGGAGGTTGCCATTATCACGCCCATCTTACAAATAAGAAAACAGAGGCAAACAACTAGCTTATATAGCTAGTAAGTGTCTAAGACCAGGTTAGACTTCATTCCAGGTCTAGTACCCTATCCACTTCCCCACCTCACTGCCCCTGGTAGTAGATGGCAAAAGGGGCCAAATTGAGGACTAGTTTTGTGATGTCATATGGGCATCTTTTGATTCTGCCATGCTGCACCCCAATGGCTAGCTGAATGATCCTTCTGGCTTGGGATCCTTTGATGTTCCTAAGCCTTCTAATACTAACTAAAGGTGCCTTTTGAATAAAAGATAAACATTGTCTGTTGGCAAGCCTGTAGCTGTGACTTTTCCAGTTTGTAATCTGGCAGATCTTCCATTCTATTGGCCTAGGTTATAAGATGCCAGGGCCCCTTGTCCATGCCAGCATTAGGCCTCTTGTTCATGCCAGCATTAGGCATTCAAGTAGCACTTTAGCAGAAAAGTATAGAAGTCAGCTTGGCAATAAATATCTATGAGAAAAGAAGCCTGGGATAGTGGGCAGACAGTGTCAGGGATGGCTTTGGAGTCAGAAAGACTAGGAATGGGGGCCTGCCAGTCACATGGAACAGCTGTATGATTATGAACAAATCATTGTATCTCTTTGGTCCTTCTAAGACTTAAAGTTGCATGATAAATAGTGAAGAGTTCACTACAGTAGGAAGAATTTCTTTATATTGATTTAATCATAGAGTTCACGTATAAGCTAGACTTGAAGTTGGGAAGTCTTGAGTTCAAATTTACCCTCTGAAACTTCTCAGCTGCTCAATACCATGGAAAAATTTCTTAGTGTGGAGTTAGAAGCCCCGTGGTCAAAGTCTGTCTCTGACACTTATTATCTGTGAAATGGAAGAGGATTGATTCTATAAGGGAATACATCATATTGAAGAGGCCACAGGTAGGGCAAAGCAACTTCATCTTATTGACTCTTGGTTTTCTCATGTAGTTAATGAGGGATCTAGAATATAGTTCTGCCATCTATGACTCTATGCCCCTGGACAAGTCACAACTTCCATGTGCTTCTAGCAGCTCTATGTCACCTCTATTCTTCTAGATTTGCCATTTTTTTAGACCTCCGTGACATCTTTGTTTAATAGAAAGGTAATGCTAGAAGACTTCTGAGCTTCTATTCAGTTATAAATCTATGACCTTATGTTCTTCAATTATACATCAGTTCAGATCTCTGTGGATAACAGTTTCCACTTGAGAATTCTCTCTTCTGAAGATATCCTCAATATTTCCTGTATTTCAGTAATGAATAATTATATCCAAGAAAATATCACTGTTAAATTGGGGAGGCAGCATAGACCAATGCTAAAAGCACTGAACCCAAAATGAGAAGCACTGATTATAAAGCTGCTTCTTCCCCTGGACTTTTACTCCTTATAAAGACATTGGGCAAATTACATAAGCTTCCTGGGTCAAGTCAAAAAGCATCCATTCACCACTTACTATTGGCTGGTCTCCATTTATTTATAAAATGAAGAAGTCGAAGAACTTGTGACTCAATAATCATAACTGAAATTTTAGTAGCTCTTTAAAGCTTACAAAGCAAGCATAATCTCCTTTGAGCCTTAAAACAACCTTGAGAAATAGGTACTGCAGTTATTATCTTTTATTTTGATAGATTAGAATACAGAGTGAAGAATGGTAGAATAATGCCTAGTTTACTACAATACTGAGGTGGAGTTTAGAACAATGTGTTCCTGGCTCAGAGGCTGGCCCTCTGCCCACTACATATGTTCATTAATTATAGAATCCATTCTGTATCACTTAAACTTGCTGGCTTTTATGGCATTTTTTTATTTTAAATGTTATGCTAGTTAGTCTAGTCTGATAGCTGACCAAGGAAAGAGACACATCAAGGTCTCTTTATAGCTTCAAAGTGAAATGAAAGGGTTCTGTTGGTTTATTATTACTATAGTAACCACTTTAGTAATTTCTAGGGACCACCTTTTTTTTTTCTAATTTTAAAACAAGTTCCAGAAAAGTTTATCAATCAAACAGTCACTTGTCAAATGTCTACTAGGCATTGTGGTATTACATTCAAGTAGTCATGGGATCTGTGACAGTCACATACTGACTTAAAATCATAAATTCACATTACCTATGTTGTATTTTTATTTGTTTTCTCACAAAGGCACTTCCCAATTACATTTGAATCTGGTTCCTTCCAGAATTTTGGGGCCGAGTTCTATATCTGTGTTGGATGAGAAGGATGCAAATAAAATCAATAAAATAACCCCTGTTCTCAATGAATTTATAATTTAACACAAATCACAAGAAAAATACATAATTAATTACAAATAGAATAAAATGAAGATACCAAATGTTAATAAATATAAAGCAGTTTGAGAAGGAGGGCATCTATAGTGGGATGTTGGTGGTCTGGAAAGGTTTCATGTGGAAGGTCATCCTTGAGTTGCATCTTGATGCAAAAGAGGCATCTTCTAGGGATGGTGGGGAGATGAGGGCTGAGGAGGGAGTCCATTACAGGCACTGGCCAAAAGCTACTCTCTATAAAATATTCCTTCATTTGGCAGGCTAACTGGGTTTCCTACCAGTCAGATAGGAGGTAGGGGGGAAAAAAGATCTGCTAATGTATCTTTGGTGCTAAACTCTTGAATTAAAATAACAGCTGCTTGATAAGACTTTTTTTCCTTAAGTAACAGTTTCTCAAGAAAGAAAAAAGGAAATGATTAAAGTGGGAAGGTTCCTTCAGGCAAAGCAAATAACTGTCACTTTAGCAAGTTAACAGGATCAATTAGGGAGGTGAAAATGGGCATTATGCACTGTAAGAATGGAGCTTCTCAGATTTCCCAGGAGCTCAGGCAACAGTATTTTGAGAGTTACAGAATGAAACTGCTTTTGGCCTTGCAGTACTTTTGTCAAGGTCTATTTTCTGAGTGGGGAAAATGGGGTGGGATGGATCCAATACCAAATCAATGTTCTTCTTTTGCTAATTTGGCAGGTGATGGTTGCTGAAGCCCTGGATATTTCTAGAGAAACCTACCTGGCTATTTTGATGGACAGATCCTGTAATGGTCCAGTGCTGGTTGGCAGCCCCCAGGGAGGGGTCGACATTGAAGAGGTGGCAGCCACTACTCCAGAATTAATTTTTAAGGTATATTTAAACTAAAGAAAATTTCCTTCTTTGATTCTATTGGGAAAAATACTAAACTACTCAGACATCTTCAGTGGCTCCCTCTTACCTCTCTGTTAAAACAGACTCCTTGCCCAGGAATGAAAAAAAATTTTTTTTTTGCAGCCTCTTGCTTTTACATTTTAGTAATTTCCATTTAACTTCTTCCTCCTATTAAACTATTTTCTGATTCGTTGCCCTTTTCTCTATATAGGGACTGGATTTGGATTGCATAGGCATTTTTATATATTAGGAAAGCAGCATGGCTTAGTTGATAGAGAGCTGGGCTTTGAAATCAGAAAAACCCTGATCTCTCCTCTGCCCTATTGTACTTTTGAAAACCTGGACAGTGAATCAACCTCTCAATGCCTCAAATAATTTTCTAAGACTTAGTTATAGGAGAGATACCGACCAATATTGAGAGAGAAGGCTTCATCACTTGATATTTCCATCAGGAAAATCTCAAATTTTGTCCCTAGCTCAATTTTAAAAAAGTTATCCTAAAAACTTAAATTGGCTATTTTTGTCTAGAATTCAAAATTAACTACTTGTTTCTTATTCTTATTGCTTCCAAGACTACAGAGCCAGATTTATGTTATATTGTAATGCTTTCAAAAGCCTTGTGCACATTATCTCATCTGATCCTCCCAAATGAGCTAAAATGAGATGATGCCCTTTCCATCAAGGGATGCTGAGGCAACTTGAGTTAAGCATTTCTTGACCTCCATCCCTGGTGTGTGTGTGTGTGTGTGTGTGTGTGTGTGTGTGTGGATTTGTGTGTATGTAAGTATATATATATATGTATATATATATATATGATACATATAAAAGTGTGTATGGATATATGTGTATAGATAAATTGCATATATTTGTGTATATTATATATATATATATCATAGCATGAAGTTTAAATGAAAATTTCAATTTCCATCTAATTTAAATAGAAAATTCTATTTTTTCTAATTGAAAAAAGTATTCTTTTAAAAATAAAACTAGAACTGGAACTTTTATTTCCTCAGTATAGGAAGCATCCAAATGAAGAAGATCTAATTGCTCCTGGAGGTTGATACCTTATTTGAAGCCTAGATTCTTAGATTTTCCTAGAGCAGTGAGAGATTATATGACATCCAGGATCACAAAACCAGTATATGTCAGAGATAAAACTTGAATTTAGGTCTTTGTGAATGAGAAACCAGCTCTGTATGCAGCTGACCTTATTGAGTTTGTTTTTAATATAACCTTATTTTAATAGAAGTACAAGAAAATTTTATGGCAAAATGTAGTTTCTCATTGAAAAATATTTCTTTTTGGACATGGTTGAGCATGCATATAATCCCAGCTCCTAGCAGAGACAATCACTTGAGGCCAAAAGCTCTAAGGTGTAATGACCTAAGGCAATGGAGTCTCAGCATTTCATTCAGAATTATGTATATGTGTTTGAAGAAACAGGTGTCACCAGGTTGCTTAAGGAGGAGACAATTTTGCCTGGTCAGAAATGAAGCAAGTAGAAGAAATAAGAAATAAAATTACCATTTTTTGCAGCTGATATGATGGTATACTTAGAGAAGCCAAGAGTATCAACCAAAAATTTGGTTGAAATAATTAACTTTAGAAAAGAAATTTCAGGATATAAATTAAATCCACATAAAGCATTTCTATATTACCAAAAAAAGTCCCAGCAGCAAGAGAGAGGAGAAATTATATTTAAAACTAATTGTAGACAATATAAAGTATGTGGAAATCTACCTGCCAAGAAAAATCCAGGAATTTGTGTGAACACAAGTAGAAGACATTTTTCATAGAAATAATTACTGGAAAATATATTAATTTATCATGGGCAAGTTGAGTCTATATAATAAAAATTACAGTTTTTCCTAAATTAATAATTCCCTCAGTGCAAAGCTAATCAAACTACCAAATAATTATCCTATAGAGAGAAAAAGTATATTTCATCTACAAGCCCAAAAGGTCAGGAATATCAAAGGAATTAATGAAAAAAGTCTGTGTTATAAAATATAAAAAAGTCTGTGTTATAAAATAAAAATATAAAAATATAAAATCATCAACACTATCTGGTACTGGCTAAAAAATAGAGTGGTAGCTCAGTGGAATGGAAAAGGTACACAATATTCAGTAGTAAATGGCTGTAATAATTTAGTATAAACCCAGTGATCCAAGAATTTACTATTTGACAAAAACTGTTGGGAAAACTGGAAAAATAATATAGCAGCAATAGGCATAGACCAACAGCTCAAACTACATATCAAGTTAAGGTCAAAATGGCTACATGAACTGACATAGAGTTAAGTGAGAACTGAGAGAACAGTATACACAGTAACAGCAATATTACATGATGAACAATTATGAATATGAATAACTGAGCTATTTTCAGTGCTTCAATAAAATAAGACAATTGCAAAAGACTCATGATGAAAAATATTATCTGCTTCCAAAAGAAGAATTGATAGTATCTAAATATGGATTGAAGAATAATATTTTTATTTTTTCCTTTCACTTTTTTTTCCTCTTTTCTTTTGAGGTTATTCTGTTTTTGGTTTTGTATTGTTTTGTTTTTATAAAATGACTAAAGTGGAAATATATTTTACATGATTGCACATATATAACCTGTATCAGATTACTTACTTTTACAGGGAAGGAGGAAGGAAAGAAAAGAGAGAAAGATAAAATTTGCAACTCAAAATTTAAAAAAAAACATTAAATGTTAGAATTGTTTTTATATATAATTGGGGGGAAATGAAATATTATTTTAGAAATAAGAAATGAAGCAAGTTCAAAGTTAAAGACCAGGCCCTGATAAGCCTTGGTTTGCAACCTGTTTGAAATAGGGAAACTCAGATTTTTTCCCCTTATGTTTATTTTCAAAATATAATTTTGCTTTACAATTTAAATACAAAACCTTATTATATGTATGTTTGGAATGATAAATATTACTAAATGTACTTTAATACCATTATATCAACTTATTTCTTGCTTTTTCTATGGCATCCTTACAAATCTCCCCCCCAACAACTTCTCCAATTGTATTTAAATGTTTCTTTTTAAATTGCTGTAATTACTGCTACTCCTTCTCATTCATTTCTTAAATTGGTCCTTATCTGAAATGATCTGAAGACCTTTTCCCTTTCCATTCAACTGTACTTAGAAGCTTAATAGGTTTTCAGAAAAAAAAAATTGTAAAATGAGATAATGCTTGTAAAAATTTTAGTACAGTGTCTGAAACATAGGAGGTGCTTAATAAATGATCCTTTCTTCTTTCCTTCTTTTCATTTCTTTTCCTTCATCATTTCTCTCTCTCTCCTTCCATTTTTTTCCTTTTTTCCTTCCTTCTTTCTATTATTCTTCTTCCATCATATTTTATTCCTTCTGTATTCAACCTAAAACATAGTTTCCAGATGAATAGGGCAGATTACAGTGGATTTATCACTTCTCAAGGTCTAGACTTCATGTCTAAAAAATATATCAGGCATTAAATGAAGCCAATTATATTTGCTGTAAAAATACACGTGTAAACAAATTTCACTGTACTAAATTATCAAAATTTTTATCCATTCATTTGATGTTTCCATCACAATTCTTTATCAATTTCCATTCCTTTTTCTTCCTATAAAGTACCATTGTATTTTCTACTCTTTTGGGTCCTTTCCCCCCATTTTTCTTCAGAAAGTTTTTTTTTCCTAATGTTTCCTATCATTGTCAATATTTTCTAGTATTCAAGCACCACAACTTATTTAACTATTCTTCTCTTGTTTTCAACTTTTTGGAATTGTAAATAATGGTCCACTAAAAACCTTTCAATAGATCTCGATCTCTGTCTCTCTGTCTCTGTCTCTTTCTACTTCTCTGTCCCTATGTCTCTGTCTCTGTTTCTCTGTCTTTGTGTCTCTGTCTTTCTTTGTCTCTCTCTCTCCCTCTCTCTCTCTCTCTCTTCCTCCTCCTCCTCCTCCTCCTCCTCCTCCTCCTCCTCCTCCCCCTCCCTTAACTAACTTGAGCAGCTCTACAACCTTTTTTTGGTGAGACAATTTGGGGTTAAATGACTTACCTCAACATAACTAGTAATTGTCAGTGCCCAAGACCAATTTTGAACTCAGTTCCTCCTGACTCCAGAACAAGTATTCTATCCACTGCACCACTTTGCTGCTTTCCCATTTCTTTTTGCAAGGCAATTGTGGTTTAGCGACTTACCCAAAGTCATATGATTGAAATCTCACACAAGATTTTAACTCACTTCTTTCCAACTCCATATCCCACATATTAGCCCCTATGTCAGTTAGCTGCCTGTCTTTCTTGGTCACTAACTCCTGAATTTGTATGGACATTTCTATTGCTATTTTTCTCTTATGTTGTAGCTTCTCTTCATTATGCTACTTAGGTTGATAGATGCATGGAGGCAGTTTCCCTCCCCCCCCCCTTAATCCTTCCCTTTTCCATTTATACTTCTCATGAGCAGATCTGTGATTCTCTAGACAAAAGTACTTTTGCAAATATTTCCCATTGAACCTAACTACCTCAGAAAATAAAATAAAGACTTAATAAGCTGACATCCATAATACCTTTGCACTTAATCAGGGAGCACAATTTAAGATGCTCATTTACTATAGGTATGAATGGAGTAATGGATGAGAAAGGTAGCTTAGGTTCTTTAGAAGAATAGCACCATATAAATCTAGAATCATATTAACATTCCATGATGATGATAATTATTATGTTTAAATATTAAGGCAATATTTAACCTATGTAGGAAATGTGCTAAACTTAGCAGCAACATTGGGCAGGAGAACTATGCTTTGGAAGCTTTCCAAGAGATGTCATAAAAATTAACTGACTAAATATTCGTCAATGCCATCTGTATGGTAATTAAAAGTGAAAACGGATGTCATAGTGTCTTGTCAGCATGCCACCCTGAAGAATTATATAGTTTTTGGAAGGACTGTTTTGTAGATGGGATGGTAATTAAAACATACCCTATAGGCAACTCCAGTAGCGCCACTCACAGAATATTGGCAAATGGCCAGGCTTTAATTACTAATTTGCAAATATATACTGATTGCTTTTCTTTTGAAGTTGTAAATCTTTCCAACTGAATGACTTAATTCTGTTTATTCATTCCATTCTAATAGGAGGAAATTGATATATTTGAAGGACTAAAGGATAGCCAGGCACAGAGAATGGCAGAAAATTTAGGCTTCCATGGAGCCCTGAAAATTCAGGTATGATGAACCAATATGGTCACAATGTGTACAGTTTATTTCTTATGACAATGATAATGGATTAGCCAGTTAATTACTTCACTTGATCTTGGCCTGTCCAACCAATACAATCAAGGCTGAAGAATGTGATGTGTTTTAGAGTTATTTGAATTGGATATGATGAAGGCAAATGTTTCTTTCTTATCTATATAGAAGACATTTGATAAATTCTGATTGATTTGAATTGATGCAACAAATCTATAATATCTACATTAGTTTTAAAAATGGAATTTTAAGACTCTGTTATTATTATTAGAAAGGAAGTAATTGTTAATCGCTATTAGATAAGTAAATTTGGAACATAGGAAATCCATGTGATTTGTTAATTTATATGACTAATGGACATTTTAAATTATCATTTATATACCAAAGTTGGTTTCTTTCTTTGAAATTTCTTGCACTCTACCAATTTATTGAAAAAATACTATTTATTTCAGTTATATTTTTATCAGTTAATACAGATATGATAACCAGCTCTGTGCTAGGAGCTATATTAGTATTCCTATAGAAAAAAATATCTGTTCCCAAAGTTATTACAGTTTAATTGCAATATGTTGACATAAAAAAATTAGAAAAAAATAAGAATGTAATTGATGATTTGAGAACGACCTGAGGGGGTGGAGCCAAGATGGCAGAGAGTTGACAGGTCTTTGAGCTCTTCCTGGCTTCCTTCAAATCAACACTACATGAAGCTTCTGAATGGGTTTTGAAGTGATAGAACCCACAAATATTTGGAGTGTAACAAATTGCTTATAGAAGATATTTTGGAAAAACTTCAAGAAAGTTCTGTCTCAATCAGGCAGGGGGAAGGCAGCCCAGTTCAGGTGCAGTGCAGGGACCTAAGCTGGAGAGGCCTTCGTGCAGCAGGGGAATCAAATGGAAGACTCAGCCAAAATACAGCAGCATTTGTTACTTTGACCTGGTTCAGAAACCAGTAGATCAGAAGACTAGCTGTGAGACCTCTAATGTAAATACAGAAGGAAAGTAGTGAGCCTCTAAACCCCAACATAAGGTAGGATTTGGCTGCACCCACCCAGCATGGAAAGAAATCCTGGTGACAGGGCAGCATGAAGCCACTGTCACCTGTAGAGGAAGCTTGGGGCAATTTACCCTTTGTCCTAAGAACAGACATCAACCTTTAAAAATGAGCAGAAAAGCAAAAAGGGCTTTGATCATAGTTTTTATGGAGAGAGGGAAGAACAGACCTCAAACTCTGAAAGCACTAAAGGCAAAATGTTTCCAGATGAAGAATCAAAGGATGATATAAGTTTATCTCTATCCCACAAGACTCTCTTGGAAGAATTCAAAATAGATATTACAAAAGAGTTAAAAGTAAAATGAGAAAAAGAAATGAGAACTTTGCAAGGAGAGTTTGGAAAAGGAAATATAAATTATCTGAAGAAAACTGTGGTGAAATGGAAAAAAAAACAATTCCCCCCAAAATAGAAGGTGGAATGGAAAAAAATCTAATGAACAGAACATCTCACTTAAAAGTTCAATTGGTCAAATGCAAAATGAGATTTAAAAAGCTAAGTAAAGAAAATAATTCACTAAAAATTATAATTGAACAAATGGGAGTGAATGACTCAATGAGACATCAGGAATCAGTCAAACAAAATCAAAAACATGAAAAAATAAAAGAGAATATGAAATATTTTATCAGAAAATCAACTGATCTAAAAAAAATAGCTCCAAGAAAAATAATCTAAGAATCACTGGATTATCTGAAAACCACAATGAAAAAAAAGAGCCCAGACAACATCTTTCAAGAAATCACTAAGGAAAACTTCCCTTATATCCTAGAAGTAGTGGCAAAACAACCATTGAAACAAAGCACTGATCAGTTCCTGAAAGAAATTCCAAAATGAAAACTCCAAGATCAAGGAGAAAATACTATAAACAGCCATAAAGACAGAGTTCAAATATCAAGCAACCACAATCAGGATCACTCATGACTCAGCAGGTTCCACTTTAAAAGCTGGAAGGGCCTAGAATATGATACCGTGGAGGGAAAAGGAGCTTGAAATGCAGTGAAGAAACAATTATCCAGAAAAATTAAGTATTATCTTTCAGGGTAAGAGATGGAAATTCAATAAAATAAGGGAATTTCATTTATTTTCGATGAAAATACCAGAGTTGAACAGAAAATGTGATCTCCAAATACAGAACTCAAGAGAAACATAAAAAGGAAAAAAGGGAAGGAAAAAAGTTTTTTAAAAGTTAAAAAGTTGATAGCACTATATGGAAAGATTATATGTTTAACTCTTGAAATCTGTATCTTTGTTATGAATATACTTAGAAGGTATAAGTATTATGTGATTTATTGTGATGATATAAAAAAGAAACTAGCAGTAGAAAAGGGATTATACTGGAAGAAGAGAAAAGGGGAGGTAAAATGGAGTAAATTGCATCATATGAAGAGATGAAAAATATGTATTACAATTGAGGGAAGGAATGGAGGGGAGGAGTATTGTGTGAACCTTAATATCATTGCATTTGGTTTAAAGAGAGAATTTCTGACCAATTTTGTTTGATAGAGAAATTTCTCTCACTCCATACGGAAATAACAGGGGAGGGGAAAAGAAAGGAGGAGGCTAATATAAGGGAGACCAATAGAAGGAGAAAGGGATAAAAAAGAGGATAGGGGCTATAAAAAGAAAGGGCTGATTGAGGGAGGTGGTGGTAAAAAGGAAAACACTGGGGAGGAGGGAAAGGGGGAAAGGAAAGAGAAAAGTATGAGTTGGGAAAAATAGGATGGTGGGAAATACACAGTAATTTTAGCTGTGAATGTGAATGGGATGAACTCTCTCATAAAATGGAATAAAAGCCAGAATCCTACAATATGTTGTTTGCAAAAAACACATTTATAGCAGACTTATACATACAGAATAAAGGTAAGACAGTAGCAGAATCTATTATGCTTTTCTTGAAGTAAAAAAAAAAAAAAGCAAGGGGGCAGCTAGGTGAAGCAGTGGATAGAGCACCAGCTCTGAAGTCAGGAGGACCTGAGTTCAAATCTGGTCTCAGAAACCTAACATTCCCTAGCTGTGTGACCCTGGGCAAGTCATTTAACCTCAATTGCCTAAGCAAAAAGCAAAAAAAAAGCAGGATAATGATCTTAATCTCATATCAGGAAAAAGCAAAATAGATCTAATTAAAAGAGATAAAGAAATTATATTTTGCTAAAGGATACCATGGATAATGAAATATTATCCATACTAAACATGTTTGAACCAAGTTGCCACTTGGTAGCATCCAAATTTCTGGAGGAGAAATCAAGAGCTGTAAAAAGAAATGCACAGCAAAACTATACTAGAGATTGAAGTGCTTGTTAAGAGACACAAAAAATTCTATTAATGATATATAAGATTTTATAAGCAATTTTCTCAAAACTTGTCATGGTAGGAAGTGCAGACATTATATCCATTTTACAGATGGAGAAACTGAAGTTCAATTATAGAAAATGATTTACCATAAATGGTAAAAAAGCTAATATGTGTCAGTTTGGGGATTTGACCATAGCTTTCTAGGCTCCAAGTTCACTGAGGAAGGAAGAGCCCAGGAATAGAGATATGAAGGATGAAAGGAACTTGAAAGGGAGGAGGGAGTGCCCAGCATGTATCAAGGTAAGGTGGTAGGGATGATTAAGCTATAATATGGAAGGTAAAGAAACTGGAAGACCAGTATCTGGAGTCATGTGAATGCCTTGATGCTCAGGATCTTCTTAGCCCCCTTCCCCAAGTATCTGTTGTCTGATGTGGGAATCACCATTCCATTCATTTGATCTAGTGTCCTCATCCCCAATATACAGATACATGCTATCAAAAGGCACAGGGAGGCTGGTATCATATGACCTCTGAACCAGAAGCATTAGATAAATTAGAACTACTACTGCTGCTGCCAATGATAACAGCATTTTCATGGCTCTTTAAGATTTAAAAGGTCTTTACATATGTGATCTTACTTGATCCTATGATGTAGATGCTGTCTTTATCCCCATTTTACCGCTGAGGATATTAAGGCTTAGAGAGAATTCATATCTTGCCAACACATTAAAGCTAGTAAGTACTTTAGGCATGATTTAAGCTTGGGAATTCTTGACTCTAAGTTCACTCTGCAGTCTGTGCTGCCCAGGGCTTAGCAAGAGGGGAAAAAAGGGAAAAATTATTTATTAAGGATTTGTTAAGCACTTCTCTGTGCCATGTACTATGCTAAAAAGCTTTACAAATATCTCATTCGATCCTCACAGCAGTCCTATGAGCTAGATGCCATTATTATTCTCTTTTTAAAATTGAGGAACTGAGGCAAACAAAGCTTAAGTGATTTGCCCAGTAATTTTGGCAAGGTCACACAACTAGCAAGTATCTGAGATAAAATTTACACTCAAGTCTTCCTGACTCCACCTCACTGTCTCATGCCAGTGTTTGCTAAGTTTTAGGACCAAATTTTGGCCAAATCAGCTCAATGAAGTTCTACCTTAGGGACAAAACCACTGCCCCAAGCATCTGTTCTAGACAAATCACCCTTGGCACTGATATGTTGTCATGATTTCCACATAATTGTATTGCTTTCTCATTGTTCTTTCCCTTTGTCACATTCTCATGCCATGATTATTTTCCTCATTAGTCTTCTCCTGCTCTCTGCTTCCTCAATCAATCAAGCAGTCAATCGACAAGTACTTTTATTGGATACATGCTGTCATAACACCTAAAGGCAGTATCTCCTATTGCCACCCGAAACAGGAATTACAAGTATAAAGTAAAAGTATGGAAGGGCCTGTATAGCTTGGGGAGTAATTATCAATTACAAGCAGCTGAAAGCTATCTTCACCTCACATGTACAGCTGACATCCCCAGAGTCGACCACATGTTTTCCTTCATTTTTTATTGTTTTTTCCCAAATCAAATAAAAACATTTATTGAGGTTTACACACTTTGCAGACTGCATTCCTAAAGTGAGACAGAACCCCAAGCCTGAAAAATAGAAGTATACACTTTCTAAAAAACTTCAATCAACTGAAAATTAGATCAGAAGACTTCAGTTTATATACCAGTTTGGTCACTTGCTTACCTGTGTGACCTTAGATAATTAATTTCTCCACGTTGAATCTCAGTTTTCTTTACTATAAAATGGTAGAAATGATATTTGAACCTGTATCTTCCTGATTGTACTACTTAATTGCCTCCCTTCCTCTCCCCTCCTTCACAATGCACATTTGTATGTATATATACTTAGACATACATATACAGTATTTGCATTTATTAGTTTAGTGTAATACTATGTTGACCTCTTAGCTGTATGTATAATAGCTTTTAAATTGTTCTCATGAATCTAATTTGACTTTTTAGTCTTCCTAATCAAACAAAAAGAGCATGCCATTTTTAACGGAAAATTGCTCAATATGTTTCTCAGATTAAGATTCAATGCCATAAATATTTGTTAAGAAAAAAGTCAGACTTAGAAAAGGCTCTAGCAGATCTGGCATTTTGGCCTTCTGTACTGAATTATCACGTATCAACTACATTATTAATTTCTGAAAACATATGTTCCACTAAATTAGCAACATGGGCCTGCGTTCAATGAAGAATCAGAGGGGTCAAGGCAATACAAGACCACCTACCTCCCTTGAGGGCTCTTCATACAAATGGTTATCTTTGAAAGAGACCCTTATTCAAGGGGACTCAAACATGTTAAACCAGAATGTTTGCAGTTTCTTTTCAAAAAGAGTACTTGTAGAGCATTTTAGATAAATATATAAAGCACGATTGTATCCACACTGCTACAACATTGTTATTTTTCATTTGATGACCTTCACAAAATCACAGAAATGTTTTGTTGAATACCCTGCTGATGTGTTTATACAATTCAATCCAACAAACATTTATGAAGTGCCTATGATTTTCATAGTAAAAAGATGCCTCAGAAGGTAAAAAGACCACTCAGTCTTAGCTCAGATCTTTCTCATGAAGCTTACAATCCATTAGCACATGCAATGAGGGCAACCTACGAAAACATCACAGTGGAGACAACATTCTCCCTAAACTCTGAATTCAGATACCTCTGATGCTCATTACTTGTGTGATCTTAGATGAGTTTTTTGGACTAAATGACCTCCAAGAACCCTTTCATTCCAGCTTTATCTTCTTCTGATCTTGTGCTAGTAGACAACCACTACTACTAAACCAAGTTTTCAGTCTTGAATTTTTTAAGTAATCAGCCCTATTGAAAATAAGATAGCAATTTAAACAAGATATATCATCTCTTTTGTGAAGGAAATAACAAAGACCTAATGTTATTAAAGTTGATGAGATTTCTGAGTACTTCCTTAAAGTTTCTTAAAACTTATTGGTGCATGTTGTTAATGCCCTCTCTAGCAGCATCTCTAAACACAAATATCCAAAATTGGAAGGAACCTTAGTAGCCAATGAGTGCCTTCCCAAGAATCCACTGTACACAATAGTCAATGTGTGAATATACAACCTTTGCTTGAAGATCTCCAAGGAGAAAGAAACTGGTACCTCCTGAGGCAGTCCATTTCACTTTTGGATGACTTTAATTGTTAAGGTCGTTCTTCCTTACATTGAGCCTAAATCTGTCCACCTCTGAAGCTTCCACTCACTGTTGATGCCCTCTTAGGCTAAATAGAAAAGTCAAAATACTCCTTAATCAATTCTTCAAGTATTCAAAGCCAATTGTGCCCCTTCCCTACATGCTATGGTGAAAATTCCTTCCTTTAACTAATCCTGAGAGGTCATGAGGAAGAAAAACAATTGAACACGACTGTGGGATCTCTACTTTCTTAACTACAAATTAGAATGTATGACTTTTCAACCATTTAGATTTTTTTCCATTGAAGGAAAGGAATGTTTGCTTAGGATGAGGGATATAGCAAGCACACACTGCCCTTGACTTCCATAACTTCCTGTTTTCAAGTCAAAGCTGCTTGTTGGAAAGTCAGGATGTTCGGTCCTAACAACTAGTTATGATTGTCTCTAAGAACGAAGAGGAGACTATAAGGGGAAAAGGGAAGCAAATAGGATACTCTAATAGGCAGTGAACATGAAAAGATATCACAAGCATAGTTATACTAGTCATGCGTCTAGTTCAATTTCATCATAAGCTTTGAACCCTTTTGTATGCTTGAGTGTAACAGTAGAAAGAGGGATAATAGTAAGATGTGAGTAAACTTATTCATTGTAGCATTTGGATAGACTTTTCAGTATAGCTGTCACAGAGAAGCTGCTTTTTCAGCTTCATATGGGTAAAACAGGAAAATGCCCAAGCCTGTAACTTTCCTTCCTGGTAACAGCTTCTAATAAAGATTAGATAATTGATTTTATTTTATCTTCACAGATTATAGAAGTAGATTGATGAATTTAATCACTGTGGCTTTTTATGTAAAAAAAAATGATTCTACTACAGTAGAGAAAACAGTCATTATAAACTCTGAAAATCATGTTTACCTTTGCTCAAATTGAACTTATTTACTTTAGTGATTACAGCTCATACTGTGGTATAATCCAGTTAATGGGACATGATAATTTAGAGAAAAGCTTAATAGCACTTTTAGACCATTGTAAAAATATTGTATTTCTAGAAGAAGGTTTGATAATTCCTCTTAATAAATAGTATTTGATAGTCAAATTGTTATTCTGGTTTGTTTCTCTCCAGATAACCTTACGTAGAACAGAGATGTAAGTTTCTATTTTTAATGTTTCATTACCATAGCAAAATGCATTTCCTTTCACTTTTTGGGGGCTAATTCCATCTCACTTGATCACATTTAGGCTGCAGATCAAATTAAGAAGCTGTATAATCTCTTCCTGAAAATTGATGCTACTCAGGTTGAAGTGAATCCCTTTGGTGAAACTCCAGAAGGACAAGGTAAAAAATTAGAGAAAACAAATGAATGCATTCAAATTCTTTATTTATGCAAACTATAAATTAAATTGCATGGAAGACTGTAGCAACAGCTTTGCATTAATTTAATTTTGTAATTTAATTTCTGCCATAGTTACACATACTCCCATGATAGAATTTAACATTTCAATACTTTTGGTGTGTTAACATCCAACTACTAAGCATTGGATCAATTTCTTGAATTACTTTAAAGTATCATCCTTTTCTTTCTTCCTCTAGACATTTGTTTGTTATGACACAAATGTAGTTGAGAACCAGGGGTTGCACTATAGTTCTTGTCTATCAAACCCATTTTGTTTTTTATTTGATTTTGAAGATTTTCTCTAATCTCCTTCAGGATGGAAATGCAATGCTTACTCATGTGCTAATTCCACTATTGTAGTATGGGAAACTTGACCTGAGTTTCTAAAATAGGTCATTTCCTTTCTTCTTAGACATCTCAATGGCCCTCAGTGCTTGAGGGATCACCACATTGGTTCCAGACTTAGTGAAGATCTTGAATTGGTTTAACTCATGTTAATTTCAGAATTCTTATTTCCTAGAAGTATTGAAAGGAGAGCACTGTGTCAAGCTATAGAATTCACAGAACACCAACACAAAGGTATCTAAAATTCAAGTCATCCTGAAAAATCATTCTTAACTGCCCTTAGTCAAGATTTTGTCTTATACTCTCTGGGTCATCAAAGGCGGCACCTCTAGGACCTAAGAGATTAGCCAGAATATTTTCTGCATGTAATCATAGATAGTGACTTGGAAAATATACTTTTAGACCTGTGGAGATGGAATAAATTTATGTCCAAAAAACTCTTAAATGAACACCAGATAGATAATTTTGACTATATTAAGTTAAAAAGGTTTTATACAAACAAAACTAATGCAGACAAGATTAGGAGGGAAGAAATAAATTGGGAAATCTTTTTTTTTACATTTAAGGATTCTGATAAAGGCCTCATTTCTAAAACATATAGAGAATTGTTTCATATTTATAAGAATTCAAGCCATTCTCCAATTGCTAAATGATCCAAGGATATGAATAGACAATTTTCAGATGATTAAATTAAAACCATTTCTAGTCATAAGAAAAGGTGCTCCAAATTACTATTGATCAGAGAAATGCAAATTAAGACAATTCTGAGGTACCATTACACACCTGTAAGATTGGCTAAAATGACAGGAAAAGATAATGATGAATGTTGGAGGGGACGTGGGAAAACTGGGAAACTGATACATTGTTGGTGGAGCTGTGAACAGATCCAGCCATTCTGGAGAGTAATTTGGAACTATGCTCAAAAAGTTATCAAACTGTATACCCTTTGACCCAGCAATGTTTCTATTGGGTTATATCCCAAAGAGATCTTAAAGGAAGGAAAGGGACCCACATGTGCAAGAATGTTTGTGGCAGCCCTTTTTGTAGTGGCTAGAAACTGGAAACTGAATGGATGCCCATCAGTTGGTGAATAGCTGAATAAATTATGGTATATGAATGTCATGGAATATTATTTTTCTATAAGAAATGACCAGCAGGATGATTTCAGAGAGGCCTGGAGAGACTTGCATGAACTGATGCTGAGTGAAATGAGCAGAACCAGGAAATCATTATACACAGCAACAACAAGATTATATGATGATCAATTCTGATGGACATGGCTCTCTTCAATAATGAAATGTTTCAAACCAGTTTCACTTGTTCAGTGAAGAAAGCCACATACACCCAGAGAGAGGGATATGAAATGTGGACCACAACATAACATTTTCATGCTCTCTATTAATGTTTGCTTGCATTGTGTTTCCTTTCTCAGATTTTTTTCTTGTAGATATGATTTTTCTTGCACAGCAAAATGTGTGGAAATATGTATACATATGTGAAGTATTTTTTTACATCCTCAACTATTTATTTTTCTAAAGTTCAGTTTCACCATGTTATACACACATACACACACACAAACTTTAGTGACCCCTTATTACTTTTAAGATCAAATCTTAGCACTTAGCATTCCCTTTTTTGGCTTTCAGCTTTGTTCCTATTTTCTTTTTTTTTTAATTTTATTTTATTTGCATAACATATGTGTGGGTAATTCTTCAACAATAACCCTTACATAGCTCTCTGTTACAAATTTTTCCCCCCAACTTCCCCACCCCTTCCCTAGATGGCAGGATATCCACTACATGTTAATTATGTTAAAATATTGGCAAATCGAATATATGTATACATATTTCCAAACTTATCATTGGTGTGCAAGAAAAATCTTATCTACACAAACGATATATCAGATAAAGGAAACACAATGTAAGCAAACATCAATCAAGGAGTATGAGAATGTTATGTTGTGGTCCACATTTCGCATCCCTCTCTCTGGGTGTATATGGCTTTCTTCAGTGAACAACTGGAGGTGGTTTGAAACATATCATTGTTGAAGAGAGCCATGTCCATCAGAATTAATTGTCATATAGTACTGTTGTTGCCGTGTATAATGATCTCCTGGTTCTGCTCATTTCACTCAGCATCAGTTCATGTAAGTCTCTCCAGGCCTCTCTGAAATCATCTTGCTGGTCATTTCTTACAGAACAATAATATTCCATAATATTCATATACCATAATTTATTCAGCCATTCTCCAATTGAAGGGCATCTATTAAATTTCCAGTTTCTAGCCACTACAAAAAGGGCTGCCATATGTGAAGTATTTTAACATAATTAACATGTAGTGGACTTCCTGCCATCTAGGGCAGGGGTGGGCCCGGGGGGGAATTTGTAATGGAAAGCTTTGTAAGGGTCAAAGTTGAAAAATTACCCATACATATGTTTTGCAAATAAAAAGCTTTAAAAAAAGCAGGAAGAAACTATTTGAATTCTGGTTGCTTTTAATTTGCATTTGAAAGATTAAATTGAATTATGTAAAAAAAGAAAATATACTTTTAAAGTAATATAGTCTAACTTTTTATTGCACAGAGAAGTAAGACTAAGAGAAACACTTATGTGCTACAAGTCACATAAGTCATAAATGTGAGCACTTGGTATTCACATTCAGATGCTATGTTCCCATATTCCACTGCTTAGATTCCTTGCTTGATTTTTTATATTTTTTAAATACTCAACATAATGTCTGGCAATAAATATTTATTATTTGTAACTGTCACCCCATTCTAATTTGTAATAAAATGTCTGGGTCAATTGGCAAAGGCTGGCTATTAGGCAAACTGCTGAGCTAGAGAGAATCTTGGTAGTGTGATTAAAAGGGAAAACCTAACTCTCCTTCATCACTTTAAATGAATAATGCAAAAATAAAGACATAATAATAATGTCAAAACAAGAGAAGAAATGTTCCCCCCAAAATTAAGGAAAGTAAAAAAAAACAATCTATTCCACTTATAAATTCCTCTGAAAGTCAAAGGTATCAAAGAAATGAATAATGAAAAAAAGAAGCTTCAATACAATGAATGTTCATGGAATAAAAGAAAGTAAGAAACCAAGTAGGGAAGGAATAAATCTTCAAAAACAACAATTAGGCCACCAGAAGGAAAATACAATTAGAACAAAAACACACAGAGTGCTTCAGATATTCAGTAAGATCTATTTTTAAAAAGTTTATTTTGCCTCTACAATGATAAGAACAAGATCTTTGAAAGAAAAATACAAAGATGAGTCAACATCTCAAAAAAAAATCTTAATAAAATAAAGAATCTCTAAGAAGTGGAGGGCCATTTGTGGAACACATAAATTTCAAGGTTAGCAGAAAAAGATAATAGCAAAAATAGAGCAAAAACACACACAGCAAGATAAATATTTCAGACATCTAGAAGCTGAAGTATTTAGATTTTAAATGGAAACCTAAGAATCATACTAATTTCTAAAAAAGTATAAACAATATAATTATCATATTCTTGGACATTCATAGAACTATTTCCTAGAAGTATTGACAAGAGAGAACAAAGTGTCAATCTAGAGAACTCACAGGACACTAACACAGAGGAATCTAAAATTCAAGTAATCCTGAGATACAATGATTAATTGTATAGCTTCAGTGTCATAGGGAAATTTTTGCAATTAGGGAAGTAATAATTTAATGAGTAGTGTAAGCAATTATTGACATATTAATAGTCTTTTAAAAGTGTCATCCATTTGAATCAAAAAATATCAATTCAAATTGTGTGATTGCTCAGTGAGGTTAAGAAATGAAAGCAGAAGCTGGATATATAGACATATATATGTACAAGTACACATACATATATACATATATAATAATAATAATTATTATTATTATTTTGCTGAGACAATTGGGATTAAGTGAGTTGCCCAGGGTCACATAGCTCGGAAGTTTTATGTGTCTGAGGTCAAATTTGAACACAGGTCCTCCTGACTTCAGAGCTGATGTTCTATCCACTGTGCCACCTAGCTGCCCCCAAAGTGTCTAAAATTGAGCATACTCTACCATAATAAAAAGTGGTTCTTCAATGATACCATGAATTTTTTGCCTTTCCTACTGAAAAGATATAGGCAGGATCTTCAACATACAGATAGAGAAAATAAGAAAATTGTGAAATCAGTTTTGTTGCTATATGTATATTGAAAACATTTATAAAAATAAAATCAATTTTAATATATATCTTTGGCATGATCAAATGCAGAGGATGAATTTGGGGATTTTCTGAACCTGAAACAAACAAAATATGATGCTAATCAACTACTTAATGGAGGAATCTGGCAAGGTTGGCTATGCCCAAATTTAGATATTCAGTTGATATTTGAATAACAATGGTGTCAAGTATGGGGTTGATTCGATTACATTCAGAAAAAAAATTGAAGTATGCATTGTTAGTGGAAGACTAGAGATTCACAGATGAATAAACACAGTACTTCCACTAAAGAAACAAATTTCTGAAGAAAGATAATTGTCCAGATAACTACAATATTAATTATAATGTCATTAGTAAATGGGAGAGGTACAGAATACTATGATAGCTAAGGACAATGCGATTCCTGATCTGTTAAATAAGGTGCATTTCATGAAGGAGATGGTATGTGAGAAAGATATAGAAGAATGTATAGGGTTATAATAGTTGGAGCTAGGAAGAGGAGAACATTTGAGGATATAAGACAGATAAAGGCAAAGAGATTAGAATGTATAATATAGTTATGTCTATGACAGAAAATATATGAAGTGGAAAGTAAAATGAGAAAAGATTTCTGGAACATAAATTTTGGAAGGTTTTAAATCCAGTTGAAAAATCTGAATTAATGGTATTCATGTTTGGAAAAGTCTGAGAATAATAGTTTTGCATTATTTTTTAGGAAAGTGTACATAAAACCTTGCACCTAAGACATCATGAACTATCCTTTTTCCTTTCATAAATATCATTCATAAAGATTCATTATTTATAACAATTCCTATGCTTGTGATAATTTTGAGGAAGTGACTTCTAATAAAAGTTATGCTCCCTTGACAGCAGAAACCACTTAGTGATGATTTCTGTTTTTTTTTTTTTATTTTTTTAATTCGGGTAAAAATTCATTATCTGAGTGCTAATTAAATATAAGGAAAATAGGAGAAAATGGTACAATTTAGAAAAATCCTTGAATATACCTGCCAAACCCCATTTAAAAGAATCAAATTATTGCTTTTAACAATGAACAAATCATAGGCACCTTTTTCTTTTTAACTTCATGGTTGGAAATTCTGAATCAAAAAGAATTTGTATATTTCTGGTTTCACTCTTCTTTCCCAACTAGATTGTAAGCACCTGAGAGAAGGACCTATAAATGATTCATCAAACATTGGTTGCTTGATTTATTGAATTGAAAAAAGTCTTGATTCCCCCATTGCTAGGGCTCATGAAGATGTCCTTCTTTCAATTTCTCTATTTTGCACACATCTCAGGAGAAGCACTATGGTCTACTGGATAGAAAGCTGGCCTTAGCTGGTTCAATATCGGGAAAACTATTATCATAATTGACTATATCAATAACCTAACTAATAAAAATAACACCAAAACCTCAATAGATGCAGAAAAAGCATTTGACAAAATCTAACATCTATTCCTATTAAAAACACTAGAAATCATAGAAATAAATAGAGTTTTACTTAAAATGATCAGTAGCATCTATTTAAAACTATCAGCAAGCATCATGTAATGGGGATAAACTAGAACCATTCCCAATAAGATCAGGGGTAAAACAAGGTTGCCCACTATCATCCTTAGTATTCAATATTGTGTTAGAAATATTAGCTTTGGCAATAAAAGAAGAAAAAGAAATTAAAAGAATTAGAGTAGGTAATGAGGAAACCAAATTATCACTCTTTGGAGATGATATGATGGTATACTTAGAGAATCCTAGAGAATCAACAAAAAATAAATAGAAACAATTCACAACTTTAGCAAAACTGCAGGATAAAAAATAAATCCACATAAATTATCAGCATTTTTATATGTTACCAGCTGCAAGAGATACAAGAAATTCCATTTAAAATAACTGTAGATAATATGAAAGATGTGGGAGTCTATCTGCCAAGGCAAAGTCAGGAACTATATGAACACATTACAAAATACTTTCCACACAAATAAAATCAGATCTAATCATAGGTAGGTGAGATAATACAATAAAAATGACAATACTACCTAAATTAATCTACTTATTCAGTGTCATACCAATCAAACTTCCAATAAATTATTTTACAGAGCTAGAAAAAACAATAACAAAGTTTAGGTTAACAAAAAGTCAAGAATTTTGGGAAATATTTTTTAAATGCAAATGAAGGTGGCCCAAATATTTTGCAAGGGTGAATGTTGAAAATTATTATGCATATACTTTGAAAATAAAAAAAAGCTTTAATAAAAAACTAAAGAGAGAGAGAGGGGAGAGAGAGAGAGAAAAAAACACACAGAGAGAGAGAGAGAGAGAGAGGAGAGAGAAAGATGGTGACAGAGACAGAAACAGAGAGAAGGAGAAAGGGAAGGAGGGAGGGAGGAAAGTGATTTCAGATCTAGTACTAGTGGTTTCACGTCCCATCTCTGATACCTACTGGCTATGTGATCTAGGAAACTTACTTACTATTTCAAGTGCTTTAAACAACTTTGTAAGTCATAATTGCAGAGAAGTTGCCGCTCTACATTGGTGGAGGGAATTTCTCTCTAAGAAGTTCCCTATGCTAATGAACTTAAAGATCTAATCTCTATTCCTATAGCTTTTATATTTACTTATCTTTGTACATTTTGTTTCTCTCCAGGCAGATATAAGCAACTTGAATTGCTTTGTCTTTGTCTTGTCTTTCTAGCACTTAGCTATGAGCTTGGTACATAAGATATTATGAATGAATATTTGTTTAATTGAATTTAAAATGTGATACTCTTTATTCATATCCTTAACAATTCAACAAAAGACATCCTTATAAAATAAATAGTAAAGAAAGCAAAACTTCCAATGTCTGCATTAACATTCTACTAATTTACCATTTTAATATATTAAAAGCATTTTTTTGCTCTATCTTGAATGGGTTAGGGCATAATATATCAAAAGACAACTCTAGTGTGATTTTTAAAAATAAAATTATCTACACTTATTAATTTGTTCATTGTACCATAAAAGTCCAGCTATTGAATTATAATCACAATTAAATGAATGTGTTGGTTTATAACTCTAATGAACAATAGTGAAGTTGAACCAAATTAGGAAAGAAGTGATTAATTACTGAATGTATAAATTTGTCATCATCTTCAGGACACTAACCACTCTAGAGGGAATTTTTTTTTACTTAGTAACTGCAACAAGCATTCATTTCAACTTAGCAAAGTGAACAGTACCAATTGATAATTTTAGTTTGCCAATGAGTGTTTCCATTCATATCAGTAATTAGAAAGCACATGACTTTTGGCAGCTCATCTTTGAGCTTGTTGGCTTAGGAATTAGTTTTTAAGGAAGAATTTTTGAAGATATTAGGATCCTCTCAGATCCTACATGCTCCTTCCACCACCACCACCCCCACCTCAATCCATCAGCACCAGAAACAGCTTGCTTTGGCACCAAACCCATATGTTGGTTCTTTTTTCAATCACAGACATTCTGATTTGGAAATTATCTAAGGGGTTATTTTGCTCAACCCCTTGCTTTGTATGTGAATTATTTTTGTGAAAAAATTATGATTCATCAAAAATCATTGAGCAAATTTTTAAGCTATTCCAATCCTTGACAACTCCCACAGTGCATCTCCCCACACCAACAACCTTCTCTTCCACTTAGTTCTTCAGGTAATACAAATATGAAATAATCAGTGTAGCTGAGTGTGTTAGGGCTGGCAGCACAGTATATCAGAAATAGTCCTGACTATGCCATCAGTCTGTCTCTGATGTTGACGAACTGTATCACCTTAGAAAAGTTATTTCAGCTCTTTCAGCACTGGATTCTCATCTGTAAAATAGGAGGGATGGTGGTGATAAGGACTGTTCTAGCTTTAGATAGAGGATCTTCTGAATGCCTAGGGGCCAGGCCACTTGCCTGGCTGGGGACTATGCTTCTGGCACATGGGGAGAGCTGCTCTTATAAGCATTAGCCATATATCCTTCTACTGTCATTCTTCTGTGTTGGTCTAGGCTATTCACTTCCTGTCTCTGAGCCTAACATCTTATCTGTAAACAAGTCACAAAAATAAAAATGATAATGAGAGTTGTTATTTACATAGGGCTTACAGCTACAAAACTTATCATACACATGCTCTCATGAAATCTCTCCAATACCCCATTAAGCAGCTCATGATCATAGAACTAGAAGAACATCTCTAGTCCAATCTCATTTCACAGACAAGGAAATTCAGGATAAGGAATGGGAATGAGTGACCCAAGATAACTCAAATAAATAGCAAAGAAGGATTTGTATCCAGGTTCCTTGGACCCAGAACCAATGCACAATATATTGTGCTATTTAGCCTTATATCTTTTTACCTCAGGTCAGCTAATGGGACAGTAGATAAAAAACTGGACTTGGTATCAAGAAGAACTGAGTTCAAATCTACCTTCAGATATTTATTAGCCATGTGACATTTGGCAAGTCATTTCACTTCTCTCTGCATCATCTATAAAATGAAGATAATAAAAGTATGTACTTTTATGGTTATTGTGAAGATAAAATGAAATAATATTTGTTATGCAAAACTTTTAGCACTATATAAATCTTAAACATTATGATGATTATTATGATGATCCTTTCTCATCCAGACCCAAAGCTTACAATGGGACATTATAATCTAAAATACATATTAGTGACTTGGGTAGTTAGAGAGTATAATGGCTAGACTGTTGACATAGACTTACAAAGACCTGGGTACAAATCCAAGATCAGATGCTTATTAGCTCTGTGACCCTGGACAAATCATTTATCCTCAGTTTCTTTAGCTGTAAATGGGGAAGAAGATAGTCCCTACCTGGCAGGATTGTTGTGAAGATCAAATGAGAAAAACTTGTAAAGTGTTAGCACAATGCCTAGAATGTAATAGGTGCTACATCAATGCTTATTACCTTCTTTCCATCTTCTCTCAGTTCTTCTAAAGTCTCATCCTGGCATGGAGATGGCTCTGAATTATATGTGTATATAAGTGTAAGCTCTGACTGACTCCCCCAATTCTCCCTTCCCTAAATCTGAGTGCAAGTCTGAGAATATCCTGCGTCTATCAGCTGAAAAACAAACTAGTCCAGTTTGGCAAAATTTGCTATTCATTTATTCATTCTTCTTTGTTAATGGCATCTATTGAAGACCATCGACTAAAGCTTGGATGGGATATGATTTTTATCTATGAAGAAATTTCATCTATAATGACATTCTAGAGATTAAAAACAGGAATCCTAAGAAATGTTGAAATCATTGAGAATAGCTAAGAAAATTGTGCTCTTCCACATTTGTTTTTGGATTATTTCTCAGTATTTCTGCGTCACACATTCTGGATAATTGAACTCATGAGTTCATCAATATAGGAACTTAGTTAAATCAACAAGCATTTATTAAGCACCCACTGTGTGCTTGGCAAATGGATAAGGGTTAAGAATACAAAGAAAAATAAAAAATATTCCCTCTCTTCGGGGAGCTTCCAGTCTATTGGATATCTTGATGAGGAACTTCCTCTACCAACATGGCTATATTTTTACAGCAACTGAAACTTAGAACTGTCTATGGGCTATGACACTTTAAGTGACATGTCCAGGGTTCTACTGGACATGGAAGAGGTAGAGCTTGAACCAAGGATCTTTCTGATTCTATGACCAGCTCTTTTCCTAGGAGG
The DNA here is from genome assembly GCA_023553655.1 of Myrmecobius fasciatus. Lineage (NCBI taxonomy): Eukaryota > Metazoa > Chordata > Mammalia > Dasyuromorphia > Myrmecobiidae > Myrmecobius > Myrmecobius fasciatus. Next base: position 2,135 of record JAJPUD010010614.1, on the reverse strand, counting down.
CTATGCTACTTTTCACAAGAAGTAGGCCTCATTATAAAGTGGAACTTCAGAAGGGTAGCATGAATCTTGGATAGGACACAGTACAAGGCCTTTCTTACTGTCCACAAAGTTTCTGAAATCTGGAGGATGATATTGGATTCTATTTCATTTCTTTCTCTCTTAAGCCAGTGGTTTTCACAGCTCAGCTTTTTTTCTTAATATCTAAGGCTTCCTTCCTCAATTGGAACCCACACTCCTCCAATGTGTTTAATAGCTAAGACCCACTTTCCAACAGTGGGCCTTTGGCCAAGCTTCTTTGGAAAACAAACCCTGACTGAATCAAAGTTAATCAGTAAAGCAGTTTCAGCTCCTTAAGATTCATTTCTCTAAATAACTGCACTGTTGCTTGATGTTTGCGGGAAGCCATGTTTTTAGTGGGCGTGTGGTTTTTTTTTTCTTCTTACGTAAAAACCAAATTTCCAAGAATATTTTCAGCTCCCTCCTGTGTCTGTCTATTTTCACATCTACTAAGAGAATATTCAGAAAATTACACAAATACTGGCACAGTGGCACTGGAAGGAGGAAGAGAGGAGGGAGAAACTAATTTGAAAGTGTCCAGATTTCATTTTTTTGGCAGTGTACCTTTGAATAGCATATTATAATTATTTATCACAAATCAAATGCAGTACACAGCTTGAAGAAATTTTTTTAAACCAATTGTGACAGGTTGGCATCATTGTGGGTTTTTTTTAACGTTTTATCTTTGCATTAGCTTCTCTATTTAAATGTACTTTTCCTTAACTTAATTCTGAAGTACATTATTCAATTAAGCCTTGCAGGTCAAAGGCTCCTAGCTGTCACTCATGTTCTCTATCAAGGCAGTTAAATTAGCACACCACTCACAAAAAAACTACAAAACACCCCTTGAACATAAGTACCAAGGCTTTCTTTGATATTTGTTCAGAAGGAAAATTCATTTGTACAATCTATCAAGCATGTAACAATAGGCTTTTGATGGTGAAAATTGTTTTATAAATATTAATGGGTGTTTTTCCCCTAGTACTTTGTACTAGGCCTGGCCTTTGCAAAAGATGAATTTTCTGTAGAACTAAGATTTCATTAATGTGAAAGTGAAAATTTGCTTGTCTGAGCTGAGCTCCATACCTCCAAATTGCATTCTATGACAATGGCTGATTTTTTTTTATTAAATGAGTAAACTTGAATGATGGGATATATTTGATTGGTGCATTGTTTGCTTCTTTGTTGTTTGGATGATGAGTCAGTTACTACTTTTTGTTACCCTATTTGGGGTTTTCTTGACAAAGATCCTGGAGTGGTTTGCCATTTCCTCCTCTGGTTCATTTTACAGATATGAAAACTGAGGCAACCAAGGTGAAATGACTTACCCAGAGTCACACATCTAGAAATTGTCTAAGGCAGTATTTGAACTCAGCTCTTCTTGACTCCAGAACCAACAATCTAATCATTGATGAACTTGTTAGCCACAGGATTATAGATTTATACCCAGAAGGAAATTTAGACTTCATAGAGTCCCAAACTATCTTGGCATGATTTGAACTAAGTGTGACTTCAGATCTAACACTTCATTGATTAGACTGAGATTAACACTTGTCAACATAAAAATGGATGAATTTCCTTTCAAAATTTTTTCTTGCACTTTTTCTATTTAAAATTCTAAACAATACCATTCCTGATATTGAAATCTTCCTCATAACAAAGAAAAATCTCTGTACAAAACTTCTTGATGGACTTCGACTGTGTATGAATTCCACTTTCTACACCCATAGATATCCACTATTATATTGTGATTAGAGGATGTTCTCTTAAAAAGTGAATTGATACATTTTCCAAATTGTGTTTTTTTCAAACAGAATGATTGAAGAAGGCTTAACTTGTCTTAAAAGCAAAGGATAATATATAAATGACACAATAAATGTCTCTCATCCACTTCTTGGGAGGGAGTTAAACACTTTCTGAGTGGTATTAACTTTGCTTTTTTTTTAATAAAGCTTTTTATTTACAAAACATATGAGTGACTTTCAACATTGACCTTTGCAAAAGAACTTTTTTTTTCCAAGCTTTTCCTTTCCTTCCCCCCACCCCCCACCCCTAGATGACAAGTAATCTAATACATG
>JAJPUD010010613.1:49530-60534 GCA_023553655.1 Myrmecobius fasciatus | reverse complement strand
CCACATAAATCATCAGCATTTTTATACATCACCAACAAAATGCAACAGCAAGAGATACAAAGAGAAATTCCATTCAAAATAACCATTGATAGTATAAAATATCTGGGGATATATCTGCCAAGGGAAAGTCAGGATCTATATGAGCAAAACTACAAAACACTCTCCACATAAATAAAGTCAGATCTAAACAATTGGAAAAACATCAAGTGCTCTTGGATAGGTCGAGCGAATATAGTAAAGATGGCAATGCTGCCTAAACTAATCTATCTTTTTAGTGCTATACCAATCAAACTCCCAAGAGATTATTTAACTGAACTAGAAAAAATAACAACAAAATTCATCTGGAAAAGCAAAAGGTCAAGAATTTCAAGGGAATTAATAAAAAAAATGCAAATGAGGGCGGCCTAGCTGCACCAGATCTAAAACTATATTATAAATCAGTGATCACCAAAACCATTTGGTACTGGCTAAGAAATAGAGTAGTGGATCAGTGGAATAGGTTGGGTTCACAGGACGAAATACTCAATGACAATAGTAATCTAGTGTTTGATAAACCCAAAGACCCCAGTTTTGGGGATAAAAAATCACTATTTGACAAAAACTGCTGGGATAATTGGAAACTAGTATGGAAGAAATTGGGCATTGACCCACACCTAACACCATATACCAAGATAAGGTCAAAATGGATTCATGATCTAGGCATAAAGAATGATATTATAAACAAATTAGAACAATGTTACCTCTCAGACCTGTGGAGGGGGAAGGAATTTGTGACCAAAGAAGAACTAGAGGTCATCATTAATCACAAAATAGATAAGTTTGACTATATCAAGTTAAAAAGTTTTTGTACAAACAAAATGAATTCAGACAAGATTAGAAGGGTAGCAGTAAACTGGAAAAGTATTTTTACATCCAAAGGTTCTGATAAAGGCCTCATTTCTAAAATATATAGAGAATTGACTAAAATATATAAGAATTCAAGCCATTCTCCAATGGCTAAATGGTCAAAAGATATGAACAGACAATTTTCAGACGAAGAAATTGAAACTATTTCCGGTCACATGAAAAGGTGCTCCAAATCACTATTGATCAGAGAAATGCAAATTAAGACAACTCTGAGATACCACTACACACCTGTCAGATTGGCTAAAATGACAGGAAATGATAATGATAACTGTTGGAGGGGATGTGGGAAAACTGGGACACTGATACATTGTTGGTGGAACTGTGAACAGGTCCAACCATTCTGGAGAGCAATTTGGAGCTATGCTCAAAACGTTATCAAACAGTGCATACCCTTTGACCCAGCAGTGTTTCTACTGGGCCTATATCCCAAAGAGAATTTAAAGGAGGGAAAGGGACCCAGATGTGCAAAAATGTTTGTGGCAGCCCTTTTTGTAGTGGCAGGAAACTGGAAATTGAAAAGATGCCCATCGATTGGAGGATGGTTGAATAAATTATGGTATATGAATATTATGGAATATTATTGTTCTGTAAGAAATGACCAACAGGAGGATTTCAGAGAGGATTGGAGAGACTTGAATGAACTGATGCTGAGTGAAATCAGCAGAACCAGGAGAACATTATACACCGCAACAAGACTATACGATGATCAATTGTGATGGACATGGTTCTCTTCAACAGTGATGTGATTCAAACCAGTTGTTCTGAGATGAAGATAGTCATATACATCCAGAGAGAGGCCTGTGGGAACTGAGAGTGAACCACAACACAGCATTTTAACGCTTTCTGTGAATATTTCCATGCATTTTGTTTTCCTTCTTAGGTTGTTTTTTTCTGCTTCTCTTTCTAGATCTGATGTTTCTTGTGCAGTAAGATAACTGTATAGATATGTATACATGTATTGTATTCGTCATATAATTTATCCTATTTAGCATGTATTAGATTACCTTTCATCTAGGGGTGGGGAGTGGGGGGAAGGAGGGGAAAAGCTTGGGAGAAAGAAAAGTTTTTGCAAAGGTCAATGTTGAGGGGTAACTCATATGTTTTGTAAATAATAAGCTTTATATATATAAAAAAGAAAGAATAGAAAGGTTATAACATAAATTGGACAATTTCAATTACATAAAATTTAAAAAAGTTTTATGCAAGCAAAACCAATAAAGTTAAAATTAAAATTGAAAGAGATAACTGGGGAAAAAAATCTTTGCTGAAAATTTCTCAGATAAAAATCTCATTTCCTTTTTTCAAAGTTTGTATTGACCTATTTTGTTCTGTTACAAAAATTTACAGGTTTTTCTCCCTTTATGAGAGTAAAGTAAAACATTTAATTAAAAGTAATAATATCATGACCTTATCTGACATCTATAATATTTCCATTGTATTAAAGACAATCAAACGCAGTTTTAAATTTTTTCTCCCCCTTTATCCATGACCACATTTGGGGAAAAAAGAAGAAACATCTTTTCCTTTCTTTTTTTTTTTGGTAATAAATGTGCATATAAAACAAATTTTCTCAGTGACAGCATATGGTGTATATATGAATGAATGTATGTTTCATTCTGTGTCCTAAGTCTATCACTTCTTTCTAATCCATATCTTTTGTCATTTGTCTTCTGGCATCATGGATGGTTATTTCTGGGACATAGTTCATACTACTTTCAATGTTTTTAGTTTTATACCATTTCTTTTATTATAGAAATTGTGCTCCTCATCCTATTTCTTTAATTATTCATCAGCTTTTAAATGCACTCAAAATTGTTTATTTTATAAAATTGATATTATGATATATGAATATACATTGTGTTCTTTTCATATGATATATATTTAATAGAAAAATATTGAACATTTAAAAATGTAAGAAAAAATCAAAAAAGAAATATTTCAGAGAAATCTTGGAAGGCCTATATAATATATATCTTGTCAAAGTATAGAATTCTTCTGGTGTTAAAAAGGATATCTTATGGTAAAAATTAGAAAATTTTAAAATATATGAAAACATGCTTTCTAACATTCTTAACGCCATAATTTATTTAGCCCTCTTTAATTGATGGATATTCCTTTAGTTTTTTAAAAGGAATGTTATAAGGATTGGCTTTTTTGACAAAGGTTATTTTTCTCTTTTTTGATTCATTTTAATTACAGTAGTATAGCTGGGTGAAAGGGTATAGTTTTTATATAATTCCAATTTGCTTTACAGAATAGTTGTATCCCTTCATATATCCACCAAGAACAAAATGAAGTGCTTCTTTTTCCACAGCCTCTGCAACAACTATTTCCTTTTTTTGGTCAACTTTGTCATGCTGCATATAAGGTATGATAATTGTTTTGTTTACATTTATCTAGTAGTTATTGGGAAAATATGTGTGCATGTGTGTATGTGTGTGTGTGTGTGTGTGTGTGTGTGTGTGTACAGATTGCCTATTTGCTATATTGTTGGGCTATTTCTCTCTTGATGAAAGGCTCTTGTTCATATAAATTTGAATCAGTATATACTATACATTGGAAATGAATGATATAGAGGATAGAATATTAGATCTATAGTCCAGTTCAAATAGGACCTCAGACACATTGAATGTGTGACCCTCAGAAAGTCTTTTAATTTCTTTTTTCCTCTGTTTCCTTAGGTATAAATTAGTAATAAAAACAGTGCTACCTTTGTGGATTGTTGTGAAAATCAGATGAAGAAATTTATGTAAAAGATTTTGGAAACCTTTAAGTGCTATCAATTTATCAACACCACCACCACTACCCAACCACCCACCACCACCGCCAGACCACTATAAGGAGGTCTAAGGATATGGGAAAAGTAGAAATATGCTAAGGCTCTGAAGGATTTTAAAATTCAAAGTAGGGCAGCTAGGTGGCACAGTGGTTAGAGAAGCAGCCCTGAAGTCAAGAGGACCTGAATTCACATTTGACCTCAGACATTTAATACCTCCTAGCTGTGTGACCCTGGGCAAGTCACTTAACCCCAATTGCCTCAGGGGAAAAAAAAGTCAAGGTAGAAGATCTTGTGATGAATTCTGGAGGTAATACAGTGTTGTGACTTTATCAAAAAAGAGTTCACATGGTCAGGCCAATATCTGATGAAGATCAAATTGATCTTTGGTGGAGGATGGGTTAGATTGAGAGAGATTTTACACGAAGACCAATCAGCATGCTTTTTCAATAATCCCACAATGTACTGAAAAGGGCTTGCCCCATGGAGTTGCAGTACTTGAGGGTATTTGTTTATTTGACTTCTTGCAATCCCTACAATATTGACAGTTTAAGACATTTCCGATTTTCTGTGTTTAAGGTGAACCTTCAGTTTCATTAATTTGTTTTTGTCTTTTCCTATTGTTAGAACTTTGGATCCAACTTTCATATACAAGTTGATTGTAGGTTTATAGTGAACTCTTGATTTTTATCCTGTCATAATCTTTTATTTTTTTTCAGGAAAAAAAGACTTGGTTTATATGTGTTAATTCTCAATATATCTTGTATATTAAATTTTTATGAAACACTAGATTCAAAGATTATTTTTCATAAAAAATAACTTTCCATGATACTATTGTTTTCACTCATGGACAATATTTAAAATTGTATCTAGTTAAAATGATCTATTTAATGATTTATCTAACTACATTTCTTTATATGGACAGCAGATATTCTATATCTCTTTAGTTTTTACCAGTATATATTGTTGGGAATAATACTTTTGAGTGGTTATTTATCTTTCTAAGTAAGTGACAGATATTTTCAGATATGATGGGATAAGCACAATTCACCTGCAAAGAGAAGCATCTGAAGGACTTCATTCTCCAGAAGGAATCCCTTTTTGTCTTAAAGTCACTTTTGGATCTACTCCTTGACAATGGTAGATGTTTTTGATGTGCATATTTTCCCTCCCCTGTTTTATATTCAAAACTTCAGCTATATAGGCGGAGGGAACATTGTTGAAAGAGATTCTTCAAGGCAATGCTTTGCTTTACCAAAACCTTTAAAACAAATAAACAAACAACAATCCCAAATTATAGTGGGATCTTTATTTCTTAAAACTTTCAGTCATTTGTAAAGATATATTCTACTCTTGAATATTGCATATAAAACTACTTTTGTCCTACCAAAACTCTAAAAATATGCCATTAATATATATATATAAATGTTTTTCATATGAATTTTCTGTCTATGAGGAAGCAAACATACATATATACATATACGCAAGAGAAAAAGAGACACAGAGAGAAGTGAAAAAGTGGTTATTAGATAGTTAATACTATTGTTTTGTTTGTTTTATATCTCTCTATGAAATTCTCTATCACTATTTCCACTGTTTTCATATAGTAATATTAAGTTGTCATATTACTTGATTTAACCAGATAGTTATTTTCTTAAGATGGATAAACAGTGATTACTAGAGATTCAACCCATGAAGAAACTGTTTTACCAATCCAGATTGTCTATAAATGTAGATTTGGTATTATTATTGCATAGTTCAAACTTCCCAACTCTTATATCAGTTAAGTCTATACATAATAACTTATTTAAAAACTATTAAAAATACACAATATATGATTGGTCTATGTAGAAATTTGTAGGTGTTGAACAGTTATTAAGTTATATTAATTTAACTTTATTACAAAGTTACATCGATATTAGGTGGAAAAAACCTCTTACATGGGATAGATTAACATAAGGCTTATGTTATGATGTAGTTCAAATTAGAGTGTGCCATTCGCCCTTGCTTCTATAAAAGTTATGTTGCAAGGTAGATAAGTGGGATTGGGGGAGAATGGAATGGGAAGTAGAAGGCACCAATAACATTACCTAGAGTTTTCCAAAATAAAGTTCTCTTGCAGACAGACAAAGTAAAGCCAGACAAAAAGGTTAGCAGGTCAATATCTTTCTTACTTTCCCATCAACTGCTATATTTCAGGGAAAAGATTTAGACACTGTGAAACATGACTGTCATAATCAGTCAATATATATCCAATCAGTTTTTTTTTTGTTGTTTCTGGAGATGGTACAGTTTCCCAACTGTGATGTTATATATACATAGAAATTATTTGGTTTATCTTTTACAAGGTTTAATTCCTATAAGTAAGATGAACCACAGCATCCCCATATGTAGTGGCAGAACTCATGTGCTTCTCCATGTAAAGAAAAGGGAGACTCCTAAAAGTTAGCTAGCAGCAGAGATTGATTATGGCTATTGGCTTTGGAGAGTGTGATTGAAAAAGGAACAATTTAAGAAACAGTGCAATTAACTTCAAAGAAAGATTATAGGAAGAAAGATTAAATCAGAAGAAAGAGAAACAGGAAAATTAATGTTACAACATGACAAAAGTTATGTTGGATCAGACTCTACAGTTGAGGCAAAATTTCCATTTGGAAATTGTGCTTACAAAAAATAAATAAATCAGTGTCAGTGTGCTTTAGAGCTTTACATTATCAAATAGGCTTATAGATTTCTAACTGGAAGGGACTTCAATTAATCTAGTCCAGCCCACTTATTTAACAAAAATTAGTGATGAGAATAAATATTAGGTAAGATTTGGGGGGGGGCAGGGAAAAGAAGGAATTGATTAAAACTAGAATCTTGTATTTTATTTTTAAAGTTTATCCAAAATGATATTTTATTTAACTTTAATAGATGTAGAAAATAGCTCAGATTCGTTGTGTTAACCTGTAATCCTGGTTAGGTAGGAAGCTGAGTTTGATGGATCTTTTAACTTTAGAAGTTGTGAGCTGTAGTTGGCTAAAGGTATTCTGGTTCCTGTACTAAGAAGACAGATTAGGTCAGTCTTTTTGTTGAAACACAATGAGACTATATTTATGAGTAGCTCCTATATTTCCAGCCCAATCAAGATGGAGGTAGGATTGCTTTTATTGATCCCCCCCCTCTTTAGCTCAATAATTATTTCCTCATCTGACTCCTGGTATTGGAAAATCATAGAAATCTGGAATCTAATGTGATTAGCTTTCCTATTGTGTGTGTGTGTGTGTGTGTGTGTGTGTGTGTGTGTGTAGGGGTTAAGGAGGCAACAACAGAATTTGTACTTTGTAATAGAGCTTTGGAAACATTTATTCAACTCTGTTATTTGATAGTGGAATAAGTCACTAAGGGTAAGGCGGGTCTCCTAAATCAAGAAGACTTGCTTGGAAACAGTACCAAACATCTTTGCTTTGTTTTTATGAAAAAAGAAAGTTATTGGTGAGAAGATAATATTAATGGAATCCTTTTTTAAAAATTCTGTTGTGATGATAAATGTATCAGTTTGTTTTAGTCAAAAGGCATGCCTTTTCTAAGATAAGATTCTAGTAATTTGAGATTCTCATTTGTGTCAATCTTGTTCTTATTCTTACTGTTTGAAGTATACACATATCTTCATTTAACTTAATATTTTTCTTGTTGAACATTTACATGGTTAAGTCTCTCTGTGTTTTCAACTTCCTCTATAAAATGTAAAATGGTGAAGATGATACACTATGACAGGGAATGCGAAAGGTTTCACATGTGGTCCAGTGGAAGTTTTGGAGCCTGGGGGTTCAAAAAAACAATGACTTTATGAAAACATACTCAGTACTTTTCAGGCAAAATAAGCCTATAAGGAATTAATAAAGAACAGCCTACAAGGAGTGGGGTTTCATAATCTTGGTTTGGTCATAGACTGCTCCTCATATATCCTCAGCCCAAAAGCCCCACAGCTGACTTTGCCATCGAGTGGCAAAGTTAATTTAAACCCCTTCAACTCTGATTCACACTATCAGTTTGCAACAGTCCTGGGTAGATTGTTTGGGGCGAGGGGAGGGATTAACTCAAAGTACCCCAAGATGCTCATACTAATGATTTAAAATATTCTGTAATTGTGCTCTTCTGAGACCATTCCTCATATAATCACAATAAATTCATAATAACTTTTGAAAAAAAGTATATGTTAGGAATGTACACACACATATATACATATGTCAGGATATATAGTAGTAACCATGATAAAACTAGCCTTTCTTATAACTCTCTGAACTATTTCTTGTGCTAGACTAATTGTTCTCTTGGGGGGAGCTTTAATCTGAAATGAACTTTGATTCTCATAAGCTATTTCTTCTATTGGTCAAGTCACAAATCTATCTGGATTTGCAGTTGAAGTGATGGCAGTCCATTTCAGAGTGCAAATAGGGATTTGGAACCTAAATTAAAGAAGAAACTATGTAGTCTTTATTATTTTTGGAATGGGCTAAGACCTGGGCTGGGCCCTTAAATAAATTATGTCAAACTCAAGTAAAAAACATTTTGTGGGCCACATATTGACTTGGAAAAACACAAATTTACATTATGTAAGTTACATTGTATTTTTATTTATTTTGCTAAATATTTCCCAATTACATTTTAATCTTGTTCTGAAAACACTCATGAATTTGGTTGGTGACTGCAAATGAATTTGATACCTCTGCCTTATAAAGAAAGAATAAAGACAGTTGTTTCCTCCAGGAATTCAATTCTAATGAGGAAGACAACTGTAAATAACTAGCAGTCATATTTGGGACTTTTTTCTTAATTTATTTTATACCATTCTCTTTCAGGTGTAAAATGTGGATACTTTGGCATGGATAATAGAAAAGAAAAGAAAAGAAGATAACAAGAAGAAAGACCTAAATCACTAAGTATCTAATAGAATAAAGAATTAATTAAGCATCATTTAGTGAATAACATCTAAAAACCTAAAAATGGTTAAAACTGTAATGATTAATCATGTGTGCTAGTTAAGGAGATGATAGCAATGATGTTAAAATTCCTTATCATGGTTTAGTAGATACAAGTTTAAACTTATAGCCTGAAAGACCTGAGTTCAAATCCTTCATCTGACATATTTTGAATTTAAATTGCCTTATTGTAATTACTGTAAACAGAGCAATTTGCACAATTTAAAGTATAATATAAAAATGTAATATCATTATTAATTACTTATTAGCTATGTTCCACTTCATTAATAATAATGATGATGAAGTTGGATATAATAATGAGATATATGCTCTTTGACTCTACATTTATTCATGTTATGTGTTGTGACTAGTGAGTCAAAGATAGAAAGCTCTTTGGTTTTTATACTTCCTCCAACTTTGATCTGACGCTGGTGACTCAAATCAAAGCTTATTTTGTGTCTGAGAGTGAGAGAACATGCAATCGGGAAAAAGACCCAGATACAACCAGTAGTGCTAGCAATTTACATAGTGTCTCCCTCATTGGAAATCAGTACCTGGGGGGAAAGAATAGCCTTTTTCCTTTCTTTGTATTCTGAATGTTTAGCCCAGAGCTGGCACATAGGAAACACAGTACATGTTTCACTTAGATATTTATGAACCCCAGTCAAAGAACAACCTCCCTCTTTCTTTCTCTTAAATCATCACATTCATCATTAAATTTGCTCAATTTTACAATCAAAATGTTTATTAACACTTTAAATAAGGATTTCTAATGCCACTTTGTTTCTCAAATGTTTATCTTTTTCTTTTACAAAAACAAACACAATCAAAATGTCTGTTGTAGCTATTGGCTAATACCTATTGTATAAATTTATAGTCTATTAGGTGTTATAAATCCTAATAATCTTTGTTATATTGTGAATTATGTAATTTGTAGTATGATTAGGTGTGTATATACATAACTTTTTACTTCATTAAAATGAAACAGTAGAAGCATCACTTCAGAAAATATGCCATTCCATATTACATTACTGCACTTTAAAAACCAAAACATTTCTCTGATCCCATTATAGTTGCAAAGCTGATTAATTCCAACTTAAGTCTGAATGCTGAAACATAATTTGGTTGCCTTTAATCTTTTAAGACATAAATAAAGGCTCAACAATCATAACAATTGTAATTATAAAGTACATAAAAATGAATCAACAGAATTTTGTCTTGGTGGATTTAAGATTTACTTTTTCCTATTTAGTTAAAACTGTGGGTTTTTAAGGCAAAAAAAATTAGAAGAAATAATTAGTTGGTCAAGAAGCAGGTTGATAGTAGGTGACAGTAGTAGGAAATGAAAAGATGAACCATAAATGGGAACATAAACAAGACATAAAAATGAAGATAATTTGCCTCATTTAATGATACATCTAGGGAATGTAGAACCCTTGATTCATTTTTCACATACTGTAAACTATAACCTCTATTTCTAGGATTTTTTTTTAGAATAGCTTTCAAGTCTCATAAGATTTTTAGTAAAATTTGTTTGACCTTTATTTAATGACTACCTCTCAGACAATTGATTTTTGAAGAAACCTTGGGAAAAGAGGGTCATGTGCAATATATTTCACTGTATTGGTTCAAAGTATTAGGCAACATATTCTTTATAAAATCCATAACATTAAATTTATTCTCAAAAAGACAATTTAGTCTTCTAGCTCCCTTCTTTTCTATAAATCCAAATTCTCTTTTCTTAGCTATGTTTCTTTTTATGTGAGAAGAATTTTCTTTGAAATATAACCCCTTCCCAAAGAGTTCTTAGAGGAGGGAAAGGGACACACATGTGCAAGAATGTTTGTGGCAGCCCTTTTTGTAGTGGCTAGAAACTGGAAACTGAATGGATGCCCATCAATTGGAGAGTGGCTGAATAAATTATGGTATATGAATGTTATGGAATATTATTGCTCTGTAAGAAACGACCAGCAGGACGATTTCAGAGAGGCCTGGAGAGACTTGCATGAACTGATGCTGAGTGAAATGAGCAGAACCAGGAGATCATCATACACAGCAACAACAGTATTACATAATGATCAATTCTGATGGACATGGCTCACTGCAACAAAGAATTGTCTCAAACCAGTTCCAATTGTTTACTGAAGAAAACCATATACACCCAGAGAGAGGGAAATGAAATATGGACCAAAACACAACATTTTCATGATCTCTATTGACATTTGCTTGCGTTGTGTTGCCTTTCTCTGATTCTTTTTTTTTGTAGATAGGATTTTTCTTGCATAACTTCTCAAGCATTTCAACATTATTAACATGTAGTGGACTTCCTGCCATCTAGGGGAGGGGAGGGGACTGGGG
>JAJPUD010010613.1:0-49130 GCA_023553655.1 Myrmecobius fasciatus | reverse complement strand
TCTCTCTCTCTCTCTCTCTCTCTTTCTTTCTTTCTTTCTTTCTTTCTTTCTTTCTTTCTTTCTTTCTTTCTTTCTTTCTTTCTTTCTTTTAATTAAAGCTTTTTATTTGTATAACATATGTATAAGTAGTTTCCCAGCATTGATCTTTACAAAACTTTCAATTACAAATTTTACCCCCAGTCCCCTCCCCTCCCCTAGATGGCAGGAAGTCCACTACATGTTAATAATGTTGAAATACTTGACAAATTGTGCAAGAAAAATCTATCTACAAGAAAAAAAAAGAAAATCAGAGAAAGGCAACACAATGCAAGCAAACCTCAATAGAGAGCATGAAAATGTTACGTTTTGGTCCATATTTCATATCCCTCTCTCTGGGTGTATATGGTCTTCTTCAGTGAACAATTGGAACTGGTTTGAGACAATTCTTTGTTGCAGAGAGCCATGTCCATCAGAATTGATCATCATGTAATATTGTTGTTGCTGTGTATAATGATCTCCTGGTTCTGCTCGTTTCACTCAGCATCAGTTCATGCAAATCTCTCCAGGCCTCTCTGAAATCATCCTGCTGGTCGTTTCTTACAGAGCAATAATATTCCATAACACTCGTATACTATAATTTATTCAGCCACTCTCCAATTTATGGGCATCCATTCAGTTTCCAGTTTCTAGCCACTACAAAAAGGGGTGCCACAAACATTCTTGCACATGTGGTTCCCTTTCCCTCCTCTAAGATCTCTTTGGGATATAGGCCCAATATCTAACAATATTTCTTAAATACCTATTCACAAAGTTTAATAAGTTTATATTATTTTGAGGAACATCAAAAATAAACCTGTCATGGTACTTTGTGTTTACTGGAAAGAATAATATCGGCTGTACAAATTCAAAGCAATTTTGAAAACAATAATACAGATGAAGAGAACAATACTCCATAACTTGTTCCAGAAATAGAAATAAACTATGTAATGCCCTAGTTATTTTCTTAAACTTTTAAAGTTTAAAAGACTCACTTTATGATTTTGTGCTAAACACCAGCAAAACAATAATCATCTCCTAAATGGAGAAAATATTTTAAATGCAAACACTGAGAATTAATTGTTATTTTTTTTTTATTGAAAACTGTTGCTTAACAAAAGGAAAAAAAAAAGAAGACTCTTCATTGGTCAATCTGCTAGATTCTATTTGTTCTATTATAAAGGTTGTAAGTCAAGCCAAGATCTCATTTCTCTTATCTCTTCTTTGTCTAGGATACGTGTGTATACAGTCAATTGCTGGTCCTTTTTTGTATGACATTAAATTCTTTAGTGCCTAAGAATTGAATTTAATGGTAAAAAAGACTGCTGTAGGTCCATGTCTTACTTTATTTTCACTATCCCAATTCTGCAAGTTTTGGCACATATCATGGCAGAGAATCTTAATAAAATTACACTCTTTCTTTGTTTTTGACCTACATTTTTGATGCTTGAATAACACTAGGATCAAAATTTCCTTGGCAACTTGATATGCACATTAATACAAGTTATGTGGGTTTTACAAATCACATGCAAAGGCAAATGGTTTTCAGAAATTATATGTCTACACAGACAAAATGAGACTAGCTATTTTTCATTTTAAAGTAGAGTATAATCTCAACCCACTCACATGCTGTTAGAAAAGGTTATATTCTTTGTCCATATTTCAAGCATTTCAATATGCTTCCTTATAGAAATAGGTTAATATGATTGTGATAGAAATACAACTCAGGTGATTGAAAAATAAGTGTATTTCCCATAAATTAGAAGTAGATCTTCCACAAAATCTATTCCACTTAGTAAAATTTTAATGCCTGACATTGATATGGATATGATCACAGGCTGTTGAAAGCTAGGCTAGCTGAGTTAAAACTCTCAAATGTTCTATTCTACTGGAAAGACTCACAATAATCTCTGTTTTTTTGAGAACCAACCAAGTGTGGTAGAAGAAACTTATAAGCAGTAAAGTGACCACTAGGTGAACAATTCTTTGGCTTTAGGAATCCTCTCTGTGTATTCTTCTGCTTCTGCTGTCTCAGTGGCATAGTGGTGAAAAAAGGAGCACAAAGTTTTTGATTATTTAAAGATATTAAGAGCTGTTAATTTCTACATGTGATATTTTTGTCTAGAGACCAATGAGAAGACATATTCTTGGAGTAATTGAATCAAATTATTCTTGACCTATGAATAAAGTCATAAAACAAAAGGGAAGTGTTGAAGGGGATGCTGGCTCACAATTCTCCTTGTAGAACAAGTAAAAGTATTTACAGAACTAGTTTATTTTATATTCTAAGGGCAAAAAGGTGTCATTTCATGTAGAATGTATTCATTTTGCATTGTCATGCTCATAATAATATTTTCTAAAAAGCATCAGGTGAATTGTCAAAGGATATGAACAATTTTCAAAGAAATTAAAAGCCATTATTACTTATATAAAAATGCTCTAAATCATTATTTATTAGAGAAATGGAAATTAAAACATCTCTGAGGTACCACTTTATACTTCTCAGCTTGGCTAAGATGAAAGGAAAAAATAATGGCAAATGTTGGAGGGGATGTAGGAAAACTAGGACACTAATATATTTTTGATGGAGTAGTGAACTGATCCAACCATTCTGGAAAGCAATTTGTAACTATGGTCTGGGTCTATATCTCAAAGAAATCATAAAAAAGAGAAAAGGACCCACATGTGCAAAAATGTTTATAGCAGCCCTTTTTGTAGTGGCAAGGAACTAGAAATTGAGTGAAGACCCATCAGTTGGGGAATAAATGAATAAATTATGACATTAATGTAATGGAATATTATTCTTCTATTGGAAACCACCAGCAGATTGATTTTGGAAAGACCTGGAGAGGCTTACACGAACCAATGCTAAGTGAACCAAGAACATAGCAACAGCAAGATTATGTGATTATCAACTGTGATGGATTTGGGTCTTTTCAACAATGGCCAACTCCAATAGACAAGTGATGGAGAGAGCTCTCTGCATCCAGGAGAGGACTATGGATACTGAATGTGAATCACAATGTAGTATTTTCACCTTTTTGTTGTTGCTTGTTTGTGTTTTTTTCTCATTTCCCCCTTTTGAACTGATTTTTACTGTGTAGCATGATAAATGTGGGAATAAGTTTAGCAGAATTACACATGTTTAATCTATGTGAGATTACTTGCTGTCTAGGGGAGGAGGGCAATGTGGGAAAGGAGTGAGAAAAATTTGGAGCACAAGGTTTTGCAAGAGTGAATGCTTAAAACTATCTCTGTACATATTTTGAAAAAAATAAAAAAAATTACTAAAGAAAAAAGATGATCAGGAAAAAAAATGCAGATTGTCTGCCAGCATAGGCTATAAAGGATGAGGAAAAAGAGGAATTATATAAAGAATATTTTAAGACCCACCAAATTAAATAAACATTTACTTTAATACTCAGTGATTTCTATGTAAAAGTTGTTATAGGGCAAAGGAAAAGTTATATTAGAAAATCTAATTTATATGCCCAAAGGCTATCAAACTGTGCATATCCTTTGACCTAGCAATGTTGCTACTAAACTTGTATCCCAAAGAGATCACAAGTTAGAGACAGGGACTCACATGTGCAAAAAATGTTTGTGACAATCCTTTTTGTAGTGGCAAGAAACTGGAAAGGGAGTGGATGCCCATCATTTGGAGAATGGCTGAATGAGGGAATATTATTGTTCTATAAAACACATCAGCAGGATGATTTCAGAGAGGTCTGGTGAGACTTACATGAACTGATGCTAAGTGAAGTGAGTAGAACTAGGAGATCATTGTAAATGGCAATAGCAAAATTATATGATGATCAATTCTTATGGAGATGGCTCTTTCAACAATGAGATGATTCAGGCCAGCTATGATGGTCTTGTGATGAAGAGAGTCATGTGCACCCAAAGAAAGGACTGTGGGGACTGAGTGTGTATCACAACATAGTATTTTCACTCTTTTTGTTGTTTGCTTGCATTTTGTTTCTTTCTCTTTTTTTTCCTTTTTTATTTGATTTTTCTTCTGCACCATGGTAATTATAGAATTAGTTGCCATCTAAGGAAGGGGGTGAGGGGAAAGGTGGAAAATAATTTGGAACACAAGATTTTGAAACAGTGAATGTTGAAGTTATCTATGCATGTTTTGAAAATAAAAATCTTTAATAAAAAAAAGAAAATATAGTTTAGGAATAAGAATCAGAAGGGCTTAAGTTCTATTAATTATACAGTGTTCTGATGAGACCACAAACACTTTCTTCAAGAATGAAACTGGGAGGTGCTAAACATGGCAAGTGACAAATATTATAAAGTATCCAATATATTATGTTATATTTTTAATTTTGGCATCAATTCTTTGTTTTATCAGCCACATAACTTATTAAAATGTACATTTAATGATAACTTAGATGTAAACATAAAAACAAGAAGTCATATGTATAATTTATTTATTATTTTAATGATTGCTTCTATGCATTTTTAAATATTACCTTGTTTGCCCTGTTAGAATGTAAACTCTATGTACATAGTGTTTAGGGAAGTTAATGAATTTTTAGGGGGCAAACCACAAGGCTTTTTACTACCAAAATCAAGTGACATAGAACATAAGAATCATTATCAATCTGTATTCTTATTTGGCAATTAATATTAAGACATCTAGAAGATGCCTCATGTTAAGTGAAAGGACTTACAGAACAGATGGAATCATAAATAGTATAAAATGAAAGGGTAAGGATGAGGAGTAATCTCGAATATTTGTGAAGATATCTATTTTGATGACATCATAGATTCATTGAAGGACATGAAGAAGACTTTCTTGAGAGATTTTGCTGAAAATGTTTTATATCTCCACTTGAGAAATTAAAACCTTGCCTATATTAACAATATATAAACTGATCTAAATGACTTCAATATATGAATACAGAAACATAAAACAAAATATTTTTCTAGTATATTAATATTTTTCAGTTTGGTACCTTCTTTGTCCCTTTTTCCCCCTCAGAAATGGCTATCAGGCTGTTCCATGCCCTTATCATCTAATGTGATAAGATGCAAAAAAGTTCATTGGTTGATATTCCAACTCAAGGCCTCAGATATAAAGTGGATTTACTTAAGCCTCAGGCCTGATCATGTTACTTCCCTATTCAATAAATTCCAGAGACTCCCTTTTATCTCCAGGATCAAATGTTGTTCCTTCAACAAGGGACTTAGTTCATCTCTATCCACTGTGTATTTTCAGTGATTGTTCTGTCTGCTTGGAATTTTCCTTCCTTAACTTTGTTTCTTAGACTCTTCTTCAAGTTCTAGCCACAATTCCATCTTCAACAAAAAATTTACCAAATAATCTTAATCTTAGTGCCTTCACTCTATTATTTACAATTTATCATATTATATATTCATATACACATACTTAGTTTCCCACATACTTGTTTGTTTATTATCTCCCCTATAGAAAGTTAGTTCTGTGAGAGCAAAGTTTGTTATTCTTTTAAAAATTTGCCTTTCTATCCTTAGTACTTAGCACAGAATCTGGCATAGAATAAGTGATGAATAAATGTTTTATGTCTGATTGTATTACATCACTTTGTAAAATTTTCAGAAATAAAATGTGTTGCTTGACCCATAGGAAAAAGTATCTCTTTAGATGCTGTGTGCATAATTGTTCCCTGTTGAACAAAGCATGTTTTTACTTATATTCAACTGTCATTAAAACGTGTTTAAAAATGCATTTTGAAGTTGCTTTTGCCCCTTGATATGTCAATGTAGTTTATAATTTACTCAATACTCCTCCCAAATTGGTAATTTCTTATGGTTTTCCCAGAATTAGTGCTAATAAGCAACATCTTCTTAGAACAGAATTCTTTTTGTATTATTTTCTGATTAAAGAATTCTTTCTAAGTAGTATTTCTTCAGTGCTTCTCAGTTACAGATATAAATATTTCATATCTTTGAAGACTTTTTGATTTAATTAATATTGGTGCTTCCTTCCCCCATATAACTCTAAATATTAATCCCTTTTGTTATAGTTTGTAAGGATACTGTGGCTAAAAAGAATCATCATTTATGGTCAATGTTTAGAAAGGACTTAAATAAATATTATTCTATTTAATCACAAAACTCTGGGATATAGATATTTTTATTCACATTCTAAAGATGAAGAAAATGAGGAAGACAGAGGTTAAGTGACTTGCCTATAGTCACATAGTTATGAGGTCAAACTTGGATTCAGGTCTTACTGATTCCAAGTCTGTTTTTCTATCCAATGTTCCAGTATTTATTTATTTAGTTTTTGGAACATATAGTCCTAGAGGTTATCCTATTTTTGGTAATCCATAGGCTAAGTTAAAAAGAGATGACTTATACCCTTGAACAGTTTAAAAGACATGATAGCCATAACTTATACAAATGAAAAAAAAATATTCAACAAACACTGCACATTGGAGTTCTAATTAAAAACAATTGTACTCATTGAGCTAGGGGGTCAAGCCTAACATGCAGCTATCCAGAGTAGAGGTCAATGTCCTTAATCTCATACCTACACAAATTGACATATGGATAAAAAAATGATTGGGGCACTCAAGAGGAAATTTGTCAACTTCACAATCTTTTCTAGGATCATCAAATAATATGTTTATATTTTGCTACTTCAGGTTTTAGTAACTCATTTTATTGTTTTATGAATAACACAACAGCAGTCATATGTAAGGGCTGAGAAGAGTGAAAGTGATATGTTATAGGATTATAGAACTGGGAGTGATTTTACATTATCTAGTATAATTCCTGCCCTTTCTCCTAATTTAAGGAAGTTGAATTCATAGAATAAGGAATATTATTCTCAAGGTTATACAGGAAGAAAGAAGAGCTGAGATCTGAAATTAAGTACTTGAACACCAAATATAGTACTCTTTCTGACTACTACATTACATAACAAAGCACTGGACATAATAAACGAATAGTGATTTTTTTTATTGCTTGATTGCTTTTTGTTTGTTTCTTTGTTTCTTTCAATTTTACTCCATCATCCTTAAACTTGAATTTATCCTAAGGTCCTTTTCAATTATCAAATTCTGTGGTTATAAACTTTACATGCATGGTTTTCTTGTGTGTGTGTGTGTGTGTGTGTGTATGTGTGTGTGTGTATGTGTGTGTGTGTGTATGTGTGGATAGGTATTAAAGCAACTTTTTCAGCTAAAATTCCTGCTGTTTTCCAGGACCGAATATATTTTAACTGATGTGAACTTCTTAAACAGCAGAGTTGATCAGGTAGAAGATAACAACTCCATGAGACATCAAGAAACAATGGTATTTTTAGTTTTTGATTTTCAGACAATCAGCGACATCACAGATGATGTCTTAACTTGTGAGTGAATTGAATTTAAGTGACACAGAGCTGTGCAAAATTGTAAACCTCACTTTTCCAGAGTCATCTACTTGAAGTAACTGTTGAGGTCCAGGATGCAATGGATGTCTGACATCTGAAGAAACACTAAGTATTCTACAGACCCTGCTTCAGTTGCCTTGTTCAGTCATTGGAATAAATTGTCCTCATCTATCCATTCTGCCAGGGAAATCTTTCCATGCTTGGGGTAGTCATCTCCCTAATTTATTTATAGTTTAAAGCTTGTTTGTTACCCTCAATGTGGCTTAATCTGTCTGCCAAGATGAGTGTGGTCACTGTGTATGCTACAACTTGAAACCACAGGTAAGAGTTGGGTGTGGATACCAAAGATGGAATAGCAATCCTGAGAAGAGTACAGCACACCATCACACCAAAGGTGCTAGTCCTCCCTGAACACTCCATGTATCCTTCAAGAAACAATAAAGTAAAGTTAAAAGATTGAAAAGAAAATATAAGAAAATGTGAAATGCCTTATTAGAAAAACAACTAACCTAAAATTTGATTGAGGAGTGTAATTATTTGGACTAGCTTAAATTCATGATTTTTAAAGGACTTGTTATCAGAGTTTAGAAAATTATAAAGGAAAACTCAGAAAAAGAATTAGAGGACAAATTGGAAACTGAAAGAATCCACCAATTACCTCCTGAGTTTCAAAAATGAAAACTACCAGGAATATTATAGTCAAATTCCAGAACTCTCACACCAGGGAGAAAATACTTTTAGTTTCCAGAAAAAGCAAAACAAAGTAAAAAACAAAACATTCAAATATCACAGAACCACAGTTAGTATCACTCAAGATTTAGCAGATGTTGTGATAAGGAAGTGGAGCCTTTGCATTTGGATGTGCCAGAAGGCAAAGAAGCTAGGATTAAAATCAAGAATAATCCATTCAGCAAAACTGAATATAATCCAACATGAGGAAAATGAAAATGTAATGAAATAGAAGGCTTTCAAGCATTTCTGATGAAAGTATCAAATATGAATAGGAACTCTGACATTAAAAACACGACTCAAGAGAAGCATTAATACTTAAACACAAGTGAGAAATAATAAGGAATTTAATGAAATTAAATTGTTCATATTCCTATATGGGAAAAATGAGCCGTGTTACTTCCAATAACTACTATTATTAGGGCAGTTAAACCAAATCTACATGAAGAGAATATATGGGTATGTATCTATTATGCTGGAGGGATCTCAAAAATAATAAAAGGATGAGAAAAAAAGAATCACTGAGAGAAGGGGGAAAGGAGAGAAAGAATAGGGGAAATTATTTCATATAAAAGAGGTATACAATGAATTTTTTTAAATGGAGAGGAAAATAATTTTAAGTAAGCAAGATGAACCTCAGTCTCATTTGAACAAGTTTAAAGAGAGAAAACCCAAAGGAAGATAGTGAAACCAGGAAGTAGAGATGAGGAGGAAAAGAAAGCACAAAATGAATAGCTTATTGCTTAAAATATGAATACTATTTTTCTTAAAATCTACTGTTATTTTGTATCCCCATTTTAGATTCCACTAAAGTTCTATTTACCATACTTCTCTGTTACATTTTTACTCACTGATTCTATATCAAAGCAAAGATGTTAAAATCATTTTTACTTATTTGTACCACCACAGCAGAGTGGCTTTTCAAGTCTACACAATATTTTACTTTACTGAGAATTTCATTGCTCACTATGGAACAATGACCTTTGTGTTTGTGGTTACCTAGACCTCCTTTGATTAATCTTTATAGATAGGTGGGTTTTTTTTTGTCTCAGTTTTAATTTTGTATATTTCCCTGTAATTCATGTTATTTCTTTCCTATTTTTCCCCCAGAGGAGACTGGGGTTAAGTTACTTGTCCAGGGTCACATAGTATATTTATAACATAATCAAGGGTCACTCCTTTCTCTTCATTTTCTAGGTAAGCACAGAATTGTTTTAAATATCATTTGAAGTAACCTATTCAATCATGACTCTTCTGTATACTCAAAAAGCTAATGAAAGATTTAAATAAAAAAACATTAAAAAATCACATTTTAGTGATTTAACCACTTCTCTTTTTAGTATATTTTCAATTTGAATAATATGGCCAGATATATAATTTTATCAGTCTAGAATTGTGAAGGTAGTGTGTGCCATATAGGCTTTTATGTACAAAAAAGAAACATGAAAATGGAAATAAAAAAATTCCTTTTCTACTAAGGTAATTTCAAATACTTCGCTTTATTTTAATCAGCTTATTACCAGAATGAGAACCAGCATGGTATAGTTAATAGAGAGATAGTTTCGAAGTTAGAAAGACTTGGATTAAAATCCTTCCTCTGATGCAAATCATCCTTGTGATTGGGTAAGTTGTCCAGCCTCTCACTGTATCCTAAACAACTTTCTAAGACTATAGATTGTGTTGATATGTATTGGTAAGGGCAAATTCCTCATAGGAAATGAGTGAAGACTTATACAATGAAAAAAGAAATGTTGTCGATAGCCTTGAGATCTGTGAGTCAAGGTCACATGATAAGGACAAAACTATTAACCACAGCCATGCCAACAGTAGGATAGATATTCAAATGGAGATTTTGATGTAGAAAAGTATCATTTTTTTTTTTTTTGCTTTTTGCTGAGGCAATTGGGGTTAAGTGACTTGCCCAGAGTCACACAGCTAGGGAATGTTAAGTGTCTGAGACCAGATTTGAACTCAGGTCTTCCTGACTTCAGGGCTGGTGCTCTAACCACTGCGCCACCTAGCTGCCCCAAGTCTCATTTTTTTATGGCAATGAAACTTATTTCCTCCTTTGAGTTTCTAAAGATGATGAACACTGACTTTTCAGTTAGAAATAATATCCTCCCATAAATTGGTATTGGCTTATTTTGTTTTCTACTTCAGAGCCATATGTTTTTCTTGAAATTGCTGAAATCAAGGAAACATTGAAAGCAAGGATGTAAGATGTAAAGAAGTTCTTTGTATTCTTGACACAACTTGGCAATTGAAAACCTTCAGCTTCTAAACAATCTGTATTGCACAGGTGGAACAAGTGCCTGAAGATTGTTATGAATATGTTAAGTTTATTAATGTACTATTAAAACCATAGTTATTCTATTTCTCCATTTTAAAAAGTCTGTGTGATACATATGGCAAATTGATGGAGAGGTTGAAATCTTTCTCATTTCCTTTCCAAACTATAGGCCACAATCTCTACATCAAAGTTGATCTGAGAAAACTAGAGCATTTGAGTTTCTGAGATTATCTAAAGTCACTTTCAGATAAAGGATTCAAGAGTAGTTGTCACTATGCAAAACAAATGGAGATAATTGTCTGTCATGCAATTCTTTCTAATCAACCAATTAGAATGATTTATGAATTACTTATTAGGTATTAGGTACTATGTTGAGTGGTGTTAACAGAAACAGGGTAAAGAAAATATTCCAGTTCTCAAATCACTAAAGAAGTATTTATGAAGTAACTACTATGTGTTTGACGCTGTTTTATACTCCATTAAAAGAAAGAAAACCAAAAACAGCTTCTCTTCTCATGAATTTTACAATCTAATGAAGGAGATAATATGAAAACAAATATGAACAAACATTATATATACAGAATAAACTGGATATAATCTTTAAGAGAAAGAACTAGCATTGATGTAATGCAGGAAAGGTTTCTTGCAGCAGGTGTAGGTATGGCAATAACTTGAAAGAAGCCAGGGAAGCCAGGAGGCAGAGATAAAAAAGGAGACCATTCCCACAATGGTGACTATATAATAAAAATTCTTGGAGTTTGAAGGCAGATTGTCAAGCGCAGGGAGCAGAAAAGAACTCACTAGAGAGGAAAAAGATACAAGAAGAATGAAATACTTTTTTATTCAATTCAAGAATATATACAAAATAGACGAGATTGTTTAGAGAAGAAGAAAACAAAGACATGAGAAAAGGCTTTCAAATAGGGCAATGTATTTGAAATCGTAATGAATTTTAGTTATGGTGATGTATTTACATACATATATGCAAAATATAAATATATTAGGAATATTATATATATATGTATATATATATATATATTATAAATGCACATGTACATACTTAAACATGTATATATGTATGTCTCTATATCTTATTTTTATCTGTAAATTTCTATCAATGTTTTCTATCTGTTTTTCTTAATGTATCAATGCAAATATGTGTATAAACCCAAACATATACATGCATATATATATATATACATTTATATAAATCTGTATATGTATATGCACCATATTTATATGAGCACTCAAGGAATATTTCAGAAACAATAGATACATTTATATATAATATGCACATGTAGCTATTCTTTAATATATTCAATATATATTATATTTAGGATGCATATAATCTTAACACAATATAAGTATTCTAGTATATGCTAAATAAGAGTATTATTTTAATATTTATTTATTTATAATACATATATATAGTTTATATAGCTATATATATGGACATACATTGTTGCATATTTATTTAAATATATGCACAGTAATATTTAACCTTTAAACACATATATATTACATGTATATATATAAATACATATATATGGAGAGAGACATATACATATGTGCAATACACATAAACACATACCTATATACATATATATGTGTATATATTAGTATATATGTTTGCATAAAAGCATGTTTGATCTTATTTTTGTCCATAAAACAAATTTTAAGAAAGGCCTTTTCATTGTTCATTTCATTTGTGTATTTATAAGTCTTTCTAGCAAGTTCCTGGATGAGATCAGTGTAAACAATATGTATAAACTGTTTTTAAAAGGCAGCTATTTGAAACAACTTTTTAAATACAATTGTTTATATTATTAATTTTTAAAAATTCCAATTTAATAATAAAAATTCATTACTTGAACATGGTTACAAATATGTCAACTGCAAAATATTTGTAGTAAATCAAATGTGAGGTGAATAGAAGAGGTTTTGTGAAAGCATTGGCCCATTCTTGAATTTATGAATTATGATAAAGCATCTTCTGACTTCACTAAAGCTTTAGAGTTTAATGCTCTGTGTCTACAATTGATGAACAGATGTAATTAACCCATTGCTTAAAAAGGCACTCATTTATCTCAATTTTTGGTTCATTCATAATTCCCACATATACATCTGCATATTTCAAATTTCTTTGCTTAGGGAAGAGCTTAATAGAAAATCTCCAAAAGATAACATTTTTGGAAGGCATCCAAAAAGTAGAGTTTATTTTCTGCTTCTATACACATTTCATTAATATCAAAGTGATGTATAAGATACATCAAGGCAGAATAATATAATAATTTATGAAGATATTCTGTCCTTTGTATAGGAAAATTATGTTTATTCACCCATAGTAGATAGAACTCACAAACTAAATTATTTTTCTGGTAGTGGTAATGAATTTGTACTGATATTCAGATCCCTTTCCCTAGTCTATCTTATGACCAATGTTATGCATTTATAATATAGAAAGTTAGCATTAGCGATGAAGTCTATATTTATGAAAAAGAGCGGGTCTAAATGGCCGAAAATTAGATCAAGCCTTTATGCTTAATGAAATTAGCAACATGTTCTAATCAATTGAATTAAAGATCTCTATTTCAAGATTTCTTCATTTAAACACCAAGTGATTTGCTAGTCACTATCCCAGTTCTACTCAATAGAAAAAAGAAAACAACAACAACAAAAAAAACAACAAAAAAACCCATTAGATCCTGGACTAGACTCAAGGTCACCCTTAAGAGTCATAGGACAGGAGACACCTAAATGGCATAGTGGATGGAATACCTCCTTTGGAGTTGGGAAGACTTGAGTTTAAATCTATCCTCAGACACTTAACCTCAATTGCCTAAAAAAATGGGGGGGGGGAAAGACCCAGAGATTAGAAGATCTTTGATTGGAAGTAGAACGGAGTATCATATAGTACTTCTTCATTTTTTCATTGGGGAAATTAAGACCCTAAGAGATTACCAGACTTGCCTAAGGTCACAAAATCAGGAAGTAATAGAACCAGGATTTAACTCCATTATGTATGACTATTGACAATTTTTTTCATTTTATCACATTTCTCTTGGTACTCCATTTCTGTCTTTCCAGACTTTTCTATCTTTGCCCCAGTTTCCTTCTCACTCTAAAGATGGCTCTCTCTTTGCACACTCCTCCCAACTCAGATCAGTGGAACACACTTTTCTTCCAGTTCTCCTTGTTCCAATTCTGATCTCTAGACTTTTATATCTCACTACCACCTCTTTCTCATATCTTTTTTAATAGATTGTATTCCTCTGTTAGGCTATAATTTCTTTGAGTATAGAGATTTTCTTTCTAATTGGAGTTGTATTCCCAACCATTATTGCCATATCTGGCACATAATAGATGTTTAATAAATTCTCTATCTGTAACTATTTAGGGTACTCAATCTTTTTTTTAAATTTTATTTTCATAATATATGTGTGGGTAATTCTTCAACATTAACCCTTACATATTTTTCTGTTACAAATTTTCCCCCCAACTCCCCACCCCTCCCCTAGATGGCAGGATATCAACTACATGTTAATTATGTTAAAATATTGGCAAATCGAATATATGTATACATATTTCCAAACTTATCATTGTTGTGCAAGAAAAATCTTATCTACACAAAAGACATAAGATGAAGGAAACACATTGTAAGCAAACATCAGTCAAGGAGTATAAGAATGCTATGTTATGTTCCACATTTCAAATCCCTCTCTCTGGGTGTATATGGTTTTCTTCAGTGAACAATTGGAGGTGGTTTGAAACATTTCATTGTTGAAGAGAGCCATGTCCATCAGAATTGATCGTCATATAGTATTGTTGTTGCCATGTATAATTATCTCCTGGTTCTGCTCATTTCACTCAGCATCAATTCATGCAAGTCTCTCCAGACCTCTCTGAAATCATCCTGCTGGTCATTTCTTACAGAACAATAATATTCCATAATATTCAGATACCATAATTTATTAAGCCATTCTTCAATTGAAGGGCATCTATTCAGTTTCCAGTTTCTAACCACTACAAAAAGGGCTGCCACAAACATTCTTTCACATGTGGGCCCTCTCCCTCCTCTAAGATCTCTTTGGGATATAAGCCCAATAGAAACACTGCTGGGTCAAAGGGTATGCACAGTTTGATAACTTTTTTAAACATAGCTCCAAATTGCTCTCCAGAATGGCTGGATCCATTCACAGCTCCACCAACAATGCATCAGTGTCCCAGCCCTCCCACATCCTCTCCAACATTCATCATTAACTTTTCCTATCATTTTAGCCAATCTGACAGGTATGTAGTGGTACCTCAGGGTTGTCTTGATTTGCATTTCTCTGATCAATAGTGATTTGGAGCATATGGTACTCCATCTTACAGAGCATATGTGCTAAGCTCTTTATGGTTAAAAGTGAATGAAGGAAAAATGTCCAAGTTCTGACATTTATAGAAGACCAAGTCAACTTGATTTCTGGGGGTATAAATCACTATGGATTCATTCATATAGAATAATCTCTAAGTTCCCATAGTACTAGAAAAACTTATTTTTTTCCTTTGAATTCTCTACTTATCTGAATGAGATAAAAAATTGAGGAACAACTGAAAAGTTTAAAAATCCCTAATTCCTAACATGACACTTCTCCATTCTCCTTCCCAGAGTTCATGACATTATAAGCCTCAGGGCTGCCCAGGCCTAATAGGCTTGCAACAAAATTCCAGTCTACAACTCACTCTCCTTTTCCTACTGTTGAGAATATCCAATGGAAGATGTTTGCCTAAAAAAAAAAAAAAAAAAAAAAAAAAGAGTGTACAGGTATTCTTTGCCCAAATAATTCTTTAGAATTAGACTGTTTAGTTTCCAATTAACTCTTAATCTATGCTTCTGTCACCCTTTATTGAATATGTTTTTTATTGCATTTTGGTCTGAAAACCATTTAATATTGTTGCTTTTCTAAGTTTACTTCTGAGATTTTGATACTGTGATTTTGATAGTTCTTTTTACCATATCTGCTTTATAGTCTTTCAAATCTGCTGTAATTTTTGTTACCACCATTTAATTTCACCACTGGTGTTTCATCCATCTTCATGAACTACAGGCCAGTCTTCTCCCCTGTGTCACACATCGTTCTTTCTGATCTTTTATGTTGCTTTGATCTGGAAGAATTTCTCATTCTGAACTTTTATTGGCTCTGTCATTTCAGTGTTTTATTTGAAGCTTTTTATAAATTATTTTATAAAACTAGAAAAAATAACAACAAAAGGTAAAGAATATTAAGGGAATTAATGAAAAAAATACAAAGGATGGTGACTTAGCAGTACCAAATCTAAAACTAAATTATAAAGCAGCAGTCATCAAAATCATTTGATACTGGCTAAGAAATAGAGTGGTAGATGATTGAAATAGATTAGATAAACACAACATAATAATCAAGGCCTATAGTAATCTGGTATTTGAGAAATCCCCAAATTCCAGCTTCTGGAATAAGAACTCAGCATTTCACAAAAATTGCTGGGACAAATGGAAAATAAAATGTCAGAAATTTAGCACATTTCATACCCCATGCCAAAATAAGGTCAAAGTGGGTACATGATTTGGATATAAAGGGTGATACCATATGCAAATTAGGAGAGCAAGGGATAATCTACCTATCAGATCTTTGGAGAAGGAAGGTATTTATGATTAAATAAGAACTAGAGAACATTTACAAAGGCAAAATGAACAATTTTGATTATATTAATTTTAAAAAGTTTTTGCACGAATTTAACAGAAACAAGATCAAAAGGGAAGTACAAAGCATGGAAAGAAATCTTTACAACTATGTTTTTGATAAAGGTCTTATTTCTCAAATATATAAAGAACTGTGTCATATTTTTGAAAATACAAATGATTCCCCCATTCATAAGTGGCCAAAGGAAATGAACAATTTTCAGACAATGAAATTTAAACCATCTATGCTCATATGGAAAAATGCTCCAAATTACTATTGATTAGGGAAATACAAATTAAAATAACTCTGAGGCACCACCTCACACCTCCCATATTAACTAAAATGACAGGAAAAGAAAATAATAAATGTTGTATGGAATGTGGGAAAACTGGGACAGTAATTCATTGTTGGTAGAGTTGTGAAATGATCCAACCATTCTGGAGAACAATTTGAAACTATCCTTAAAAGGTTACAAAACTGTTCATACCCTTTAAAGGAACTTTGTTTCATATAACAGAAAGGTTCTATCCAAGACAAAAGTTAAACTTCTTATGTAACCTACATATTCTAGAATTTTTCCCAATAAATCTAATAATAAAGCAAGGATGCCTGCTTTTCTTACTATTATTTAATATACTTCTTGAAATGCTGACAGTAAAAATGAAGAAAGGGAAAGAAATTAAATGTATAAGGACAGATAAAGAGGAGATAAAACTATCTCTTTTTTGATGATACAGTATTTTACTTGAAAATTTCTAGGGAATTAGTCCATACTAATTGAGATAATAATAAAATTTGCAGGCTTCAAAATTTGTTCTCAAACATTAACCACATGTCCACATAACAATAAGAACAAAATATGGGAGATAAAAATAGAAAAAGAAATCCTGTTCAAAATATTTTTAAAAATTCATCAATTATGTAGGAATAAACCTAGCAAAGTGTATAAATCTGCATACACATAGACACACAAATAAAACTCTTAAGCAAGTAAAGTACAAATTGTATTCTTGGAAGAATATTCAACACACACAGTTAGTTGCGCTATCTTGATATAATAAAATAACAATATTCCAAGTTAATTTACATATTTAATGATAAAACAACCAAAGTACCAAAGGGACATTTTATAGAACTAGAGAAAATAATTCATTTGGAAAACAGAGGATGTAGAATATAAAGAGAAATAACAAAAAGTTAGGAATTAAGTACCTTCAGACCTCAAATTCTATTATTAAGCAGAAATCATTGAAACCATCTGGAAATGCTTTAAAAAAAAAGCAGAGAGATCAACAGAACATTCTAGACAAAGGGACAATTGAAAATAATTGGATTTAATAATAGTGTTGGATGGCATAAATTATTTAGCAAAGTAATCTGTATATGACAAAAATGCAGGGAAAACTGGAAATCAGGATAGCCGAAATTAAGCTAAAACCCCCATATTATTCCATATTTCACAATATAATCTAAGTGGTGTGTGACTTCATATTAAAGTCATTAATTTCACATATTATGTTCCTACTAAATGCAATATATTATAAATGCTGGATTATATACAAATATAAATGGTATCTGTTTTTTTTTTCCCTCAAGAAGTTAAAACCTAACAAGTCTGGTTAACCAATGGAGGTGAATATAACATGAATTATCATATATTAAATACTTGTGAATATTCTAAGTTACACAAGATAGGAATCTCTTGAATCTGGAAAAATCATGAAAGGTTGCATGGAAGATAACTAAGCTTTGTAGGATGAGTGATTTGTCTTTAGGAATAGATTGAAATAGTGTAAATGTGATAATGGATTTGATAAGTGACATTCTGAGTAAGGCTAGATAATGTGGTCTATATTCAAGCAAATATGTTTTCCAGTTTAACTGAAATATGTTAACGGGGGTGATGCTGTCAGATCAGGCTGAAGCAGTGGGTTAAAGGGAGATTGTGGAGAATTTTAATATCAGAATAAGGAGTTTGGCAAATGGCAGACATTAATGACTTTGACCAAGTGTGTGCACGTTTATTTCCTAATACATGTGCATTAGACACATTAATGTGTCAAAGTGGGACAGAATAGATTAGATTGTGGAGACGCTTGAGGTCTTGATTATTGTAAGAAAAGATTATTACACCATTGCAATAATGGACAATAAGGGAGTGAATATCAATTATGGCTGTGATAATGATGACAGATATTTGGGTTGTTGTATTGAGTGGATCTGGGGGGGGGATCATGAAATGAGAAGACTCAAAAGGAATTCTGCCTTTTTTCTTTCTTTTTAGTTACAAAAGGAAGTAAATATTCTCTCTCCTTCCTCCTTCCCTAACCTCAGAGAAATCAATCAGAATAAGATCATATGATTAGTTTCAAAAGGACCTAAAGTTAAAGACCTTTATTTTATAGATGAAAAAATTTGACACAGAGATATTAGGAATTGTTCAGGAAAATAAACCTGTATTTAAATCAGAATTCGAACTCGTCTTCCCAACTTGAATTCTTTCAGTCTTTCTGCTATGAACACAAGCTGTTCTGAGTGAATTTAATAAATACTGGGTTTGGGGTTCTCTGTATTACCAAGTGACTAATATTATGGAGATTTTTCAACTTCCAACTATTTCCTTTGGCTTCACTTTGACACAGATAAAGCTAAAATTGTCCTGGAAGATACTTTATATAAGTGATTTCATTATGCTTTTAGAAGAGTGACTACATTAGCTCAGGATGGCACAGTACAAAAGTTCACAAACATGCAAATACCTGCAAGTAACAACAAAATACTTCCCTTGTCTTCTCAAAATAGGAGAGTTGAATGATTCTAAGTGCATGCTAAAAACTTTTCAAACAAAGGGCACAGAGAAAGCATCCAGTTTCTCAGAAATATGCATAAAAATAAAGCAGGCCATCCAATTTCATCCTTTCTGGTAAAGAGAAGATTATCTATAAGATGTGAATAAGATAAGGACATGCCACAATTTTCAACATATTTGTTCATATTCACCCTATAATCCTTTCAGAGATTCAATTTGAAAGAAAATATGTGTGTATAGAAAGTTGTTGAATTACTTCCAAATTGTATGTCAGCATTTTCTCCTCAAACACATACTAACAATGAAACAAATGAAAAGGCAACAAAAAGCGAACTTAGAGTTAGAAAATGAGCTTCATCAAATGGGCTCAGCAGTAGAAAAGATTCTCTGTCAATAGAGGGGATTAATAGGTTAAGTGTAAGAAAGCATATGTGTGAACAGCTTGGACTCCATTCAGAATGCAGGCAAATTAAATCAGGGGAAAATAAGCTTAAACTTGAGTGCATTTAAGGGGATAAAAAATAAACTCTCACCTGAAAATAGTCTACATGCTGTTCAGATTTTCTCCTCTCCTATAAAGATTTATTGTTCCTATTTATTATTTTAATTTATTGGATTAAAGTTAATGCATTCTAAAAATTTAATGTTAAAAAAACCCCATAATAAAACAAAACAACAACACAATTAGTATCAAAATATAATTTAAGTATTGCAAGGCTCTGACTCTGACTCTGAGGCATGCATAATAGTGTTAAACTGTCATTCAAATAATGAACTAATCCCTGAAGTTATGCAAATGGAAGATTTAATAAGTTTTGCAACTGGTAAATCTAATGAGTTATGCAAGTGGGGGGATCTAATAAGCTGAAGAACTATGAGAATAATTTTGCATTGGTTTAAAAGCTGAAAAATTAATCAGGGTAACAGATTAACTATGTAACATACTGAAGCAAATGTATCTACTACCCTAGTATATATTTTATAAACACAGAGAACCCAGCTACTGAAATTAGAACAAATTATTTGACAAAATTTGCTGAGTTAAGTGTGCACTAGTATGGAATAAAATATATCAACACCTCACACCATATCTGGTAATGAACTCCAGACTCCCATACTTAACCTAGATAGAGAGATCATTAGCACAAAAATATATCATAATCGTAGATCTAGTGTTATATTCCTCTGTTAAAAATATTCAATACCCTACAAATTTTAAGTAAATTTCAAAATCCTCTACTTATAATTCAAGATCTTACACTATCTAGGATTGTCCTTTTTCATAGCTTCATTTATTTGGTACTTGGGGATACATTGGACAATATATATTAAACATAGTAGAAATATATATTAAATCCAATATATGTATACATATTTATACAATTATCTAGCTGCCCAAGAAAAATAAAATCAAACTGGAAAAATGAGGAAGAAAATAAAATGCAAATAAACAACAACAAAAAGAGTGAAAATGCTATGTTGTGAACTGGACACAATTCTCCCAGTCCTGGGTGCAGATGGCTCTCTTCATCACAAGATCATTGGAATTGGTCTGTATCATCTCATTGTTGAAGAGAGCTACATTCATCTGAATTGATCATTGTATAATCTTGTTGCTGTGGACAATGAAATCCTGATTCTACTCATTTTACTTAGCATCAATTCATGTAAGTCTCTCCAGTCCTCTATGAAATCATCCTGCTTATCATTTCTTACAGAACAATAATATCCCATAGTATTCATATGCCATAACTTATTCAACCATTCTTCAATTGATGGGCATGCACTCAGTTTCCAGTTTCTTGCCACTACAAAAAGGGCTGCCACAAACATTTTTGGGCATGCGGGTCCCTTTCCCTCCTTTAAGATCTCTTTGGGATATAAGCCCAAATACCCTGCTGGTCAAAGGATATGCAAATTTTGATAACTTTTTGAGCTCCATATTGCTCTCCAGAATGGTTGGATCCGTTCACAGTTCCACCAATAATGTATCACTGTCCCAGTTTTCCCCACATCCCCTCCAAACTTCTTCATTATCTTTTCCTGTCATCTTAGCCAATCTGACAGGTGTGTAGTGGTACCTCAGAGTTGTCTTAATTTGCATTTCTCCGATCAATAGGAATTTGGAGTACCTTGTCATATGACTAGAAATGGTTTCATTTTCTTCATCAAAAATTGTCTGTTCATATCCTTTGATGATTTATCAATTGGAGAATGGCTTGAATTCTTACAAATTTGAGTGAATTCTCTATACATTTTTTTTTAGAAATGAGACCTTTATCAGAACCCTTTAATGTAAAAAATATTTTCCCAGCTTATTGCTTTCCTTCCAATCTTGTCTGCATTAATTTTGTTTGTACATAAACTTTTAAACTTAATAAAATCAAAATTATTTATTTTGTGAACAATAATGATCTCTAGTTCTTCTTTGGTCACAAATACCTTCCTCCTTCACAGATTTGAGAGGTAAACTAATGGACTAATTATAATATTCTAAGTTATTATACACACACACACACACAGCACACACTTGCATTCATACACACCCTCCAAAAATGCTATTTTGTGTAATGTTTAACAAGTAAAATAGATTTATTTTTAAAAAGAGAGAGCTCAATTATTACATTCACCTTAAATTATGAGAGATTTTACACATGTGTGAATATATATTTGTTTCTGTGATGAAGAAAGAGCTTTCTTATTGTAATGTTTATCATGGGACTCAACTTCAATTCCTTTTTTATTTTTTTACTCAAATAAATACTGAAATTCTGATTTTATCATTAATAGCATTCATTCACTAGATTTTAGCATATTGCTAATTTTCAAATCATTGAACAAGGAATTGTGAGTACAATTTCTGTTAACAATCATGATAGCTATGCAAAGAATTCCCTTCACATGTCAATGAAAATGTAATCAGTCTTCCAAATCTTTACTTTGATGCACAGAGAATTTTCTTGGTGCCTTCCATTTATGCCTTTTCACTTGAATTGTTATTGTGCTGTTAAAAATGAGGTGTATTAATGTGAGAATAGAAAGCAACGTTACTGGCAATCATGGAAATGATTTCTTTTTGTTTTAACTTTACCCTTCTGGGTATAGGTCACCTAAGAAAATTGACACAGATATATATTATGAGATATGTTCAAAAATATGAATTATTTTTAAATAAAGATTTCCAAAATTCCAATTATCATATGGAATCATGTTCCAAATTGTGAGAAACTAAATTGCCATTTTTCACCAGAACTGCCCCAAATAAATCAGAATGTCTCTGACTCCCTTCAGGCCTGACATAGCCCGAACTATCCTTTTGTAATTTGGTTCCCTACATACCATAGTTCCTTAAATTCTTTAGTAATCTAACTAAATAATACTATAGTGTAGCAAGTTGTCATCCTAGCCAGATAAAGTAAGATTGTCTTTTTCCTATAACTTTCCCTTCATTTGATAGAAAACAAAAAGGTGGAGCTCAGGTTGAATTCTATTGCTTATTTTAATAGAATGATTAAGTAAAGCCAGAAGTAGAAGGAAAGGTGGTAGTGAAGACTGATGCAATACCAAGAAAACTGCTGAATAAATCCCAGAGTAAAAATTTGAAGATTAAATGATTTAAATAATCCTAGAATCATAAAATTAGAGTTGGAATAGATTCTAGAGATCCATGCCTATAATTTTACAAATTTAAAAAACTGAAGCTCAAGGAAGTAAAGTAATTTGTTTACAATCCCACAGATAGTAAGCATTAGAGGTATTATATGCATCCAGATCCTCTAACTCTGGAGCAGGATTCTTTCTACTATATAAAGGTTGCTCACCAACAGCTATGAATAATATAGTAATTTTTCTTTCATGAATCTAAATTGAAATTCAAAGTACTTAGACCATTTCACAATTTTAATCCCAGGGAGTTAGCGTGGATAAACTTCATTGTTACCTACACCATTACCAGAATTCCAATATTTGGTAATTTTGGCAACCTATGTAAAACTTTGGAGTTGTTTCAATTTAGTTCATTTAAAAATCATGACTGTAAACAGATAAATCAATATGGAAAATATGGAAAAAGGAAGATGACATATCCTTTAGGACATCTAAATTGAGCACAAATATATTTCACTAAATATTATGTGATATAAAATAGATAGTTCAAGAGCAGCTAGATGGTGCACTGGGCAGAGTAATGACCCTAGAATCAAATATCTTGGATCAAAATTTGCCGGGAACCAAGGACCCTGGGTGGAATGACACGTTCTCCACAGGGGCCTGATTCCTAAGTGTGCAAGGCCCCCTAAGAAACCCCCATTTGACTAAGCATCCAGGGATGCATTTGGTTAATAATTATCTGCTAAATTCCTGTCCTAGGTGTTCTTAGCATAGCTGTATGTGCATACCCATCCATCACAATAAGGCTGAGCAGGTAGCCCTTCACCCCCAAAAGCCCCTTTGAACTTTCTGCCCAAACACGAAAGGTTTATGTATTAACAAAGCATTAAACAAACTTAGAGACTGGGAAACTTGGGAAATTGATAGCTTTCCCCAAAAACTCCAAAAAAAAAAATCTCCAGCTATTTTCTCTTGTTTGAAACAATTCCAGACCCAATTAACCTTATCTACTGACCCTCCTCTCCTTTATTTGGGAGCTTACATAAATAATGATATGATGAAAAGAATGGTAAACATCAATGATAGATGGACACATTGGTAGCAATTAAGTTCATGGGAAAAAATTAAGAGAAGCAGGCCACCGTATGGTTTACTGACCCCTGCACAAAACAAGCTACTATACAAGTGGTTAATAAATGAGCTGAGAAAATTAAATATCCCTATTGTAAAATATCTTATGACGATGTTAAATATTAAAAAGCATTGTATAACTCTTGGAATAAATAGATGTTATATTTTTAGAGAAGCTCATGTCCTGCCAGATATGACGTGATGATCACAAGGTACCTTTAGTTTTTTTACCTTTAGTTAAAGTTTCACTATGACTATATTGAATGATGACTTTTTTGTATTTACCTTGTACACCCCCTTTTCTAAAAAGCACTGCACCTGGGGTTCTGAGAAATTCTGGAACCCAAGAAGATTTTGTAATCCTAGCCAAATAATTGTCCTATCTCTAATGAATCTTAACTTTGTAAGACTATAAAAATTGGAAGCTTTCTTGAATAAATCAAACAAGCTTTACTGAATAAATTGGACTTGATGACTATGCCATAGAGTGTGCTGTCTCTTGTTCCACTTACTGACTCCAACCATCCATTCATGACCCTGCTTCCCCTTCGAGGCTGGATCCCCCACAAAAATTGTGGAGGGAAAGCAACCTGTAAATTCCCTGGGGGTTATGGAACCACAGAAGATTATTACTGAATGATTCAAGAGAGAAATAAAAAATGTGAGAGCAGACTTTGCTGTGCAACAGAAATAATAGACAAAATGGGGAAGCAGGGTGGGGAGGGACAAAAAATGAATACACAGTGAGAAGTATCTCCAAAGAAATGAGAGAACAACTAATTGAAAACACAAATACTATGAAAAGAAAGACAATCTGAGAAAACAATGTTACCCAAAGATTGAGATTATTTGTTTTATAAATACTAAAGATGGCAAAGACACAAGAAAGGTAAAAAAAAGCAAACAAAGAAGACAAAAATAACATATATTACCACAGAGAGTAAAAAAAAAAAGAAAAAGATATTTATGGGATTAAAAGTAAAAAAAAATGACAAAATAACAATAAAGGACCATTAAGTGATTTAATT
Organism: Myrmecobius fasciatus; assembly: GCA_023553655.1. NCBI lineage: Eukaryota > Metazoa > Chordata > Mammalia > Dasyuromorphia > Myrmecobiidae > Myrmecobius > Myrmecobius fasciatus. The sequence continues at coordinate 24,445 of JAJPUD010010613.1, read as the reverse complement.
CTGAAAACTACACAAGAGACTAGGGTGAAAGTAGAACTTAAATTGTGACATAATGGTGAAGAAATAGACTAGAAATACCATCAACCATAGTATTTAACATCTGCTGAAAGATGAATCATAGTTTGGGAGGTACTGCAGTAGTTGCAATTATTGGTTTTGGTCCTATTTTTTGTGGAACTAAAATGTATAATGAATGAATACATACAAAGGAAAAGGGGAGAATGAAGCTAGAGGAAAATAATGGAAGAGAAATATATATTGTGGTCTTTCAAGAAGAAATAAACAACAGAAAAAAGTGAATGGAATAGCACAGGGATGAATTCAAATGGGGGTGGGGAAATGAGAGAAATTTCATTTCACGTGAGGGAGTACACCAAAGATCATTACCTTGCCAAAAAGAGATATATTACAAGGCTATAGTGACTTAAAAGGAAGTATTTTTATTTAGCACTAAAAATCTGAAAGTTAGCTAACTCTGAAAAAGCTTTGTGCTTTTATGGCAGCATTTAACTTCAGAATAAGGGTAATCAGAACTCCTGGAGGAAACTGCATCTAGAATGAACTAAAAAAGAAGAAATAATTACAAATGGCAAAGAAATAATCCTAGTTAGCCTAGATGAGGGAGAAGAGATGTGGTAATGAAGCCAACAACAAGGGATGCAGGAATATTTCTACAATGGGATAATACTATTGTTCTATCTTCCAGAGAATAAATACTTCTAAGACTGAAGCAAAAAAAGGAAATTAGAGCAGAGGAGCAAGATATCTATATCAGCTGTTTGAAAAAGGGAACCCAACATAAGTACCTTAGAAGCTTTACTTCCATTAGAAATATAAAAACTAAAAAGGAAATAAGTAATCATAAGAGCCATAAATCGAAGAATTAAAAAGGAAAATAAACAGAAATGAAAGGGAATTAATGAAGATGTAATAAATTATTAACCAAAAATTAAAAAATGAAAAAAAAAAACCTAACAAAACGTATTAGTTGGAGAAAGGAAATTCTATTGAAATATTTAACTGAGAATAAAGGAGGGGGAAGGTTAGATGACTAAATAAAAAAGGTTAAAAATAAATTAATGATTTAAGTAAAGCCTCCAAAACAAAGTAGTAAAAAAAATCAAAGGGGAGATTTTGAGGGTCTAAAAAAGAAAGCCAGTTGGAATAGCAATATTTTAAAAGTAGATTAAGTAGAAAAAATTTAAAAGACAAAATTTTATTTAAACAAATGGAAAGAAATAAAAACACTGATTCAGAAAATTAAAAATATTAGATGAAAATAGAAGAAAACATAAATCTAACTTATGACTTCAAATGTGAATTTATCAAATCCAATAAATTAAAAAGAACAACAGATTAGATTATTAATAATTCCTTAAAAGTGTTGCTGAAAAGAAATAAAACTAAAAATCAAGACATTGATGGAATATAAATGGAGGATCTAAAATGTATCTGTGGAATCTGAAAAAGTAGTAATAGCAATGGCAGTATCAGCAAAAGTAAAAGCTAACTTTCAAAACATAAAAATTTGGAAAATTAAAAAAGCAACACTGTGCTACAGGCGGTACAGACATTGAGTTAATTTATTCCTTAAATAAATCACATCTAAATTAAAATTAAGTTAATCATAAGAAGATATTAACAATGATATAACAATAATAAAAATGAGAGCAGACTGTAAAATTCATCTCTCAATTTTGACAAAGCTTAAATGGAGTTTAAGAAAAGGAAAAACATGAAATTTGTCAAAGTTTTAGAGAAACAAGAGTTAAACACATGGGTTGTTTCCTCAATGGAACTGATAAAATATACATGCTACTTAGAAAATTGAACATTGTCAAACATTTATCATGCATCAGGACTCAGTCATATTGAAAATAAAATACAGTAGCAATTAATTAATTGTTTTAAGACAATAATGCAACAAAATGTAATCAATTCAGTTGCCACAAATAGAAAGATTCAAATTCCCAATAATGAATGATTAATTGAACAAATCAGAAAAGAATTATTATTTGAAAGAAAATATTAATGAAGTAATACATGAAAAGTTTTGAGATGCAGTTAAGGTCAACTAAGACAAAAATATATACTTAAAAATCATGATAAAAAAAGAATTAAAGATCATCTTTGTTCTTTGGCATCTTAAAAATTAAAGGTCAAATCTGCAAGTAAAAAATCCTCAAAAGAAGAAATAAGGGTGGAGCCAAGATGGCAGAGAGTAGACCCCTCTTTATCTTAGCTCTTTCTACTGTCCCTCGTATCAACACCAAATCAAGTCTTTGAAATGGTTTTGGAGTGAGAGAACCCACAAATAAAAAGAGTATAACAAATTTCCAGCAAAAGATACTTAGAAAAAACTTCAGAAAAGATGTATTTCAACTGGGAATGGGCATGGGGTGAGTCCAGGAGTTAAGGGGTTGGGGGAGCCGAGCACAGACTCAGCACAGGAAGCCATGGCTGTACAGTTTCTGCTGCACTGGGGAATCAACTGGGTGATTATTGGGCTCCTCTGTCCTGGTTACAAGCCAGTGGATAAACAGAATAGCTGTGAGACATCCAAATAGTGAGTCTCTGAATCTCCAGAAAAATGTGGGACCTGGTCATGCATACCTCAGGGCAACCTAAAGTGCCTGTGCTCCCATTGCTCTAAAATAGACTTCAAACTTGAAGAAAAATGAGCAAAAAAAGCACTGACCATTGATAGCTTTTACGGAAAAAGAGAATAGCTCTCAAACCCTGAGGATCCTCAAAGAAAATCATCTCCAGATGAAATCCCAAAGGGTGATACGAGTTGGTCCTCATTTCACAAAACTCTCTTGGAAGAATTCAAAAAGGATCTTAAAAGAGAGTTAGAAAAAAATGAGGAAAGGAAATCAGAACTTTGCAAGAGAGTTTGGAAAAGGAAAAACATAAATTATCTGAAGATCACACCTTAAAAATAGATTTGATGAAATAGGAAAAGCATATAAATCCTTACAAAGCATATATGAAAAAGAAACCAATTTGTTGAATAAAAGAATTTTTGAAATGGAAAAAAATGTAATGAACAAAACATTTCATATAAAAGTTCTATTGGCCAAATGCAAGAGAAAATAAAAAAGCTAACTGAAGAGAATAATTCACTAAATACTAGAATTGAATAAATGGAAGTGAATGACTCAATGAGATGCCAAGAATCCATCAAATAAAACCAAAGAAAAAAGAAAAAAATAGGAGAAAATATAAAGCACATCATTTAAAAAACAACTGACCTGGAAAAATAGAGCTAGGAGATGCAATCTAAGAATTATTGGACTCCCTGAAAAGTATGATGAAAAAAAAAAAGAGCTTAGACATCATATTTTAGGAAATCATCAAGTAAAATGGCCCTGATGTCCTAGAACCAGAGGGAAAAATAGCCATTAAAATAATTCCCCAATCACTTCCTGAAAGAGACTCTAAAATGAAAACTCCAAGGAACATCATAGCTAAATTTCAGAACTATCAAATCAAGGAGAAAATATTGCAGTCTGTCAGAAGGAGACACATCAAATATTTAGGAGCCATAATCAGAATTAACCAGCATCTAGTAGCTTCCACTTTAAAGAGTCAAAGGTCATAGAACCTGATATTCTGAAAAGCAAAGGAACTTGGATTGTGTTGAAGAATCAACTTACATGGGGCAGGTAGGTGATGCAGAGGCAGTTAGATAGTGCAGTGGACAGAGCATCAGGCCTGAAGTCAGGAGGACCTGAGTTTAAATACGGCCTCAGACCCTTAACACTTCATAGTTGTGTGACCCTGGGCAAGTCACGTTACCCTAATTGCCTCAGAAAAAAAATCAACTGTCCAACAAATTGAGCATTATCTTTCAGGGAAAAAGATGGGCATTCAATGAAACAGGTGAATATCATTTATTTCTGATTAAAAGACCAGTGTTAAATAGAAATTTTGGTCTTCAAATATAGAACTCAAGAGAAGCATAAATAGGTAAAAAAGAAAGAAAAAATAACTTTCTTTTAAAAGTTAAAAACATATCTTTATATGGGAAGATGATATATTTAATTCTGGAGATCTATACCTCGGTTATGGGTGTACTTAGAGGGTGTAGGTATAATTTGATTTTGTTGTGATAATATAAAAAAGACACTAGAGGAGAAAAATGATTCTGCTAGAAGAAAAGGAAATGGAGTTAAAATGGGGTAAACTACAACCCATGGAAAGACAAAAAAAACCCTGTTATAATTAGATTTGGCTTAAAGAGAGAATATCAGAAACATTTAGCTTCATAGTGAAGCTTGTCTCACCCTATAGGGAAATAAGAGGGGAAATATGAAAGGAGTAGGGGAGGCTAATAGAAGGGAGAACAGAAGTAGAGGGGGAAAGTTATAAGAAAGGGGAGTGACTGTAAAAGGGAAGGGCTATGTGAGGGAGAGGGTCGTCAGAAGCAAATTACTGAGGAGGAGAGAAAGAGGAAAAGGAAAGAGAAAAGTATGATGTGGTGAAAATAAGATGGCAAGAAATAGTAATTTTAACTCAATGTAAATCTATTATGCTTGGGCTGAAGTAAAAAGTAAAATAACATGGGTAATAATCCTGATCTCAGATCAAACAAAAGCAAAAATAGATCTAATTGAAAGAAATTATAAAGGAAGGAAAGGGCCCAACATGTGCAAGAATGTTTGTGGCAGCCCTTTTTGTAGTGGATAGAAACTGGAAACTGAATAGATGCCCTTCAATTGGAGAATGGCTGAACAAATTATGGTATATGAATATTATGTAATATTATTGTTCTGTAAGAAACGACCAGCAGGACGATTTCAGAGAGGCCTGGAGAGACTTGCATGAGCTGATGCTGAGTGAAATGAGCAGAACCAGGAGATCATTATACACAGCAACAACAATACTATATGACGATCAATTCTGATGGACATGGCTCTCTTAAGCAATGAAATGTTTCAAACCACTTACAATTGTTCAGTGAAGAAAGCCATATACACCCAGAGAGAGGGATGTGAAATGTGGACCACAACATAACATTCTCATACTCTTGATTGATGTTTCCTTACATTGTGTTTCCTTTATCTGATATGTCTTCTGTGTAGATACGATTTTTCTTGCACAACAATGATAAGTTTGGAAATATGTATACATATATTCTATTTGTCAAATATTTTAACATGATTAACACGTAGTGGATATCCTGCCATCTAGGGGAGGGGTGGGGAGTTGGGGGGGGAATCTGTAACAGAAAGCTATGTAAGGGTTAATGTTGAAGAATTACCCATACATATGTTTTGCAAATAAAATTAAATTTAAAAAAAGAAAGAAATGAGAGGAAACAACATTCTACTAAAAGATACTATAGATAATGAAATAATAACAATACTTAACATAGATGTACCAAATGGTATAGCATTCAAACTCCTATAGGAGAAATGAAGAGAGCTGCAAGAAGAATTAGACAGCAAAACTATACTGGTGGGGGATCTCAACCTTGCTCTTTCAGAACTAGATAAATTGAACCATTAAATAAATAAGAAAGAAGTTAAAGAAGTCAATAGAATTCAAAAGAAGAAATACTGAAAAACAGAAAAAATAAATAAACAGGAAGCCCAAAAATACTATAGAAAAGATAAACAAAACTAAAAGCTATTTTTAAAGACTTACAATATTACAACTTTGGTTGATCTCCTTAGAAAATAAGAATGCATAAAACAAAAAAAAATAGTTAAAAAAAACAAGAATAGTTTTCAGAATATGCTTTGAAGTTATATGGTACCATAACTGAGTACTTGAAAGAAATAGGGAAGTATCTTGAAATATATAAATTGTGAAAATTAACAGAAAAACAAGTAGAGACCTTAAATAACCCAATTTTAGAAAAGGAAATAGATCTTGTACAAAAATTTTTGAAGGAAATAATTCTAGTTCCTGATGCATTTATGGGAGAATTCTTACAAAATTTTAAAAATTACAAAAATTATATCACATTTTAAAATATTGAGAAAGAAGAATTGAGACAAGCATAACACTAATAACTAAATCAGGGAAATACATTTATTAGAAAAATGTTAATGAATATTGATTCGGAATTTAATATAAATTCCTTTCAAACATAATTTATAAATTCATAAAGAAACCATTCATTTTTATATGGTTTAATTTATATCAGGGAGTCAAGGATAGTTCAATATGAGAAGATAATCAAGGCAACCACTCATATTAAAAATACCAAATCATATATGTTCTCAATAGATGAATTAAAAGGCTTTAACAAAGAACAAAATTAATTTGTGTTAAAATTAACCATGCATAAATTATACATATATACTTTTAAAATATAAAAGTATCACTGTAAAATTAAAAGTAAGGAGTATACACAACAGCATGCAACAAATATAGAAGTGAAGACAAATCCTCCTGGCTATTTATTTGATATAGTTCTAGAAATGCTGAATAGAATATTCTAGAAACGCTGAATAGAATGCTGAAATAAATGGTATCAAAAGAATAAGGAATTAATGGCATAAAAGAAGATAAATAGCAAAACCAATGAGTAACAAATATTATTAATTGCCAATAACATGATGATTTAGATTTATTAGAAAATCAGCAGAGTTACTAACTGATAAAATTAATACCTTCAGAAAACTTGAAGGCTACAAAATAATCCTCAAGCAATTGCATTATTTCATCATCATCATCATCATCATTTCAAAGACACAATAACATAAAGGTAAATCCTAGTGAATATAAGTATAAAATATTTAAAATGTGGTGTTTATAATATTTTAAAATATTAAATATTTATGTAACTCAATTATACAGTGTTTCTTTTTTAATTTTTAAAGCTTTTTATTTTCAAAACAAATGTATTGATAATTTGTCAACATTGACCCTTGCATAGCCTTGTGTTACAGATTTTCTCCTCCTTCTTCCCATCCCCTCCCCTAGATGTCAATAAATTAAATATATGTTAAACATGTTAAAATATATGTTAATTCCAATATGTGTAAACTACATTTATACAATTATCTTCCTGAACAAGAGACATTAGATCAAAAAGGAAAGTAAATGAGTAAGAAAACAAAATGCAAGTGAATAACAACAAAAAGAGTGAGAATGTTATGTTGTGATCCACATTCAATTCCCACAGTCCTCTTTCTGAGTATAGACGGCTCTCTTCCTCACAAGAACATTGGAACTGGCATCAGTCATCTCATTGGAAAGTATCACATTCATCAGAATTGATCATCATATAATATTGATGTTGCCATGTACAATAGTCTCCTGGTTCTGCTCATTTCACTTAGCATCAGTTCGTGTAAGTCTCTCCAGGCCTCTTTAAAATCATCCCGATCATTTCCTATAGAACAATACTATTTTGTAACATCCATATACCATAACTTATTCAGCCATTCTCCAATTGATGGGCATCCACTCAGTTTCCAGTTTCTTGCCACTACGAAAAGGGCTGCCACAAACATTTTTGCACATGTGAGTCCCTATAAAATATTTCTTAAAGAAACAAAGAATAAGTTAAGGGTCTAGAGGAATATTCAGTACTCATGACTGAGTTATCTCTCTATGATAAAAATGACAATACTACCAAGCATTAAAAAAGTCAATAATTACCACAAAAATCAGAAATTTCTCTTCATCTCTTTTATCTTCCCTTTCCTTCCTTCCTTTTCTTTGCCTTCCTTTCTCTTTTCTTCTTTCTCTCTTTTTATCTTATTTAAAAATATTATTTCTTATATGGGAAGGAAATGGAAACATAAATTTGGAAGAATTTAGAGTGTAAAAAGATAAAGCCTGCAGTACTGAATTAAGAATTAATTGAGCAATAAGAAAACAGATTATAAGAAAAAAAACTCCTTTCTTGGACACAAGTTCATTAACTGAAACAATCACATAGACCAAAAAAATATGCTAGTAATTTCCTCATTTTTGATTTGTTTTGCTCCATAAGACAATAAGCAAAAAAAGTCTCTTTTCATATATTTGTTCTATTTTTTTCACCACCTAAGACATTTTTCTTAGACATCATTACTTTTTATTTTTTATTTTTTATTTCATTTTTCTTCATTTTATTACTATGTTTTATTTATTTTACTAGTATAATGTCATAAATAAAATAATTTTTCATTTGACCTTTTAATAGAAAATTATTAAAATTAAACTGTCTTTCAGATCGTATTTACGCTTTGTTTTCAATGATCAATTTTAATGAATAGCCAAAAATCAGTGTTCAATATGTATTTTTATATGGAAGAAATCTAATTGACTTAGTGACGAAATGAAGCACTATTGAGAAATTATTTGCAATAATAAAGGGAACATTTTTTTATCACGAAGGAATTAAATTTCTTTTTAATTATTGCTTGATAGTGATATAGCAATGGGCATTTATTCTGGTAAATTCAATGAAGAAAAATCAGGAATGTGTACAAATAGCCTTCTAAAAATAAACCATTCAAAATAAATGTATGACTATGTCTTCTAGCTTACACTACTTGCTCCCATAAGACACAAAGTGAACATGCATCTATGAATGGTAAACAGGAAACTTGGGTACTATTAACCAAATCTGAGATGGTAAGATCATACTTAACTCCTCTCTCCTTAGCTATAAATTGAAGGATTAGAAGTAGAAAATGCATAAGGAATGTTCCTTCCTAATATTCTATGATTCTTCAAGAAATGTGCTTTTTCAATGAGGTTGAAATGAAACATGATAGCTAAGAACTTATTTTCAGATCATTGGGCAAAAAATTATGTGAATAATCTCCATAAACAAAAACCATAGCTCTGTAGGACCCATTTATCGTTCTCAATAATTTATCTCAACAGATTTTTTCCTTTTCCTTTAGAGCTAAAGTATAATACAAATCTATTATAGACTACAACCTGTTCATTAGGAAATTGTCTTATGGCATTTTATCTGGTGCTTTTTCCCCTGAAACCACTTGGCAGTGAGATATATTTGTTAAAACTTTATATAGAGCTTATATATTATAAGTGAAATTATTTTTTAAAAAATCTATCTTAATTGGAGATTAATATATGACTGACTATATGAGAGAGTTGTCATATTAAGCTATTTGGTGAACTGAGTCTGATTTGACTTTTTATTAAGATAATAAATTAGTGCTTATTCATTTTAATAATGTTTAAAATTCATCACAAATTACTACCTTGAATTGTTTAGAAATCACGTTATAACCTCTATCCCTTAGAAATTCCACTTTAAAGTTTCACCCTCATTCTCTCTCATCTAAAGACTATCATGTTTCATTGGAAATCATACTGGGTCTGGAGTTAGACAATCTTGGTTTGAGTCCAACTTCTGCCCCTTAAACTATGGGATTTTTGAGTTCATTTTCCCTAGGTTTTAATTTTCTCGTATGCAAAATGAAATAGCTGGACCAGATGATCTGTAAGCGCTCCTTCAAGTCTTCATCTTATTGTTAGCTGCCCTCATCTTATGAAAAATGTTACAGACTGAAGGATAATTAAGTTTTTAAAGGGGAGTTAACTAATCAAACTTCTATAACTGAGTTAATGTTCCTTGACCTACTAAGGTTGATAGAAATTTTGAACTATCGGTGAAAAAGTTGGTTTGAGAGAGATGATCTGCTTTTCCATTAGTAAGGAGCAAATTAGAAGCATGCACCATCAGAACTAATTTTTATATTTAGGCAATGAGAATCTAGATTTTACTCATGAATTGTGATTTAATATTTGAGCAGTTTTAACAAAGTGCTCCTAGAGGCTTCAAACAAAATGGTTTTGTTAATTAGAAATTTTATTACATGAAAGAAACATATGAATTATATTTAGGATAGAGTAGTTATTTGTGTCTTTTTATGCTCTTTCTATATTACTTGCAAATAAGATACTTAAAAAAACTTGTTTGTGCTATAGTATCTAAGGAATATTGATTTATATCTGTAAAGGGTATTTGAGGTCATCTAGTCCCCCTGCCACATTTTATAGAGGAGAAAAGAGACATAAATAGGATTGTAATAATTTGCCCAAGGCTATTCAAATAGTAATTGGGATAGACAGAATTTGATTCCATGACCTTTAACTTCAAATCCAGCACTCTTTTCCAGTACCATAGTAAATAGAGCCTTACAGAGCACATATCATAGTTGAAAGACTGTATATTGGGTTTGCTTTTCACAGTAATAAAATAACCTGAAGGAAAGCCTTCCACGCTTATAAATGGTGATCAATAGAGACATTAGTGAACTTATCCATCTCATACCAGGAAATAATTCATCTCAATTTTTGTTGCTGTTCAGTCATTCTTCACATGTGTTCAACTCTGTGACCCCATTTTGTATTTTCTTTGTAAAGGTATTGGAGTGATTTGCCATTTCCTTCTCAGGGTGATTTTATACAAGAGGGAACTGAAGTAAAAGATGTTAAGTGACACTGAGGTTCACACAAATAATAAGTGACTGAGGTCAGATTTTACCTCATGAAGATGAATTTTGCTGACTTCAGGTCCAACACTTTATCTACTGTACCATCTAGTTGCTCTTCAACTCAATTTGCCAAGCACTTTTTAGATGTCTATTATGTGTAAGGCCCCGTACCTGGTAATATAAAAACAAAGCTAAGATAATGCATTCTAGTTATAAAGAAATGGCAAGCTAAAGATGGTATCAGGTAGAATCAAGAATTCGGTAATTCTGAGAAGAGTTCTAAAGATACTAAGGTGCACTGGGCTTTATGAAGTTTCCAGATGTAGGTAAAAAGGGGTCACAGGGGAAAATATTAATGATGCAATTTTAGTTCATGTTATTCTCTACTGTTCCTTGATATTATTCAGATGAAAAGTCATTATCAAATTATTCAGCAGGAGATCAGGAATAATAAGTTACACATTGAACTAAATTCTCACAGGACAAAATTTCTTGCATTAAGTTTGGTGCTTTTGGAAGCTGATTTAAAAGAAACAACAACAAATAAAAAACAAACAACATGCTAGCAATCCTTAGTATTAGATAACCATATATTTATGAAAAGTAAATGAGGAATGACTTAATAGGCAAGTGCTTTTACCATTGTAAAACTACTGTGATCAAGACCTTTTTGGAAGCCAATTTGCTCTAGGAAGCCAAAAGTCACAAAATATGAGCAGAAATTCAAAAGGAACAAACACTACTGTATTCCTCTGACATTTATAACAAGTATTTTACTTCCATAGCCTTAAATTATTGTTTGAAGGACTTGCAAAAGTGCCTAATTTTCATTCATTCAGCAAGCAGCTTATGTACTTGGTGAAGATATTTTCTTTTTTCTTTAATATATTCATGTTGCAGTGGACTAAGGTTTCTGAAATTTGGGGTTGTGACCTCCTCTTGAAAATCTCTTATGGAGAAAATCTGTCAGTAGCCTGGAATTTCTGCCATGAAAAAATTCTTGGTGAAAAGGTTAAACAAAAAAGGATAGTATTAGAGAATCATTCTATTTGATATTGGAATGATTCATCTAATACCTAAAATTAATAATGGCTAGCATTTATATATTGCCTTTATATTTGTAAATATTGCTGTGGGCATCATCTTAATGAGAAGATCACAACAACCTTGTGAGTGAGGTGTTATATGTATTGTTATTATTCCCCAAAGTGGCAGCAACAGATTAAAATGTACTTGCAAAATAAAAAAAATATATAAAGTACAATACAACATAAATGGTATTAATATATGTTCTTCTGAGTCAATATGTAGCCAGCAGAGATTCTTATAGTAACTTCCATTTCTATTTGAGTTTGATGCCACTAGTTATAATTATTAATGGATTTTCTCGTTAAAAGAAGCTTTCTTCCCAACTTTTATGTTTCTTTTTATAGCATCATTGAAGGATTGTGTGAATAGCATTCTGGACTTGTAAGTCAGAAAGAACTTTGTTTAAATTCCTCCTCTTTAACTGTGTATCCATGAGCAAGTCATTCCATCTCTGAACCTCACCTACCTCAAATAAACAAATTAACAGCTTCTGTAAAGACTGAAAATTGACGGCCTTGAGGATCAATTTACTATCTTTTGTTTCCCAAACTCTCAATGTGCATGAGGATTATTAAAGAGAAAGTTTAGTTGTACTATAAACATTGTGAAGGGGAGTTAAGTTAGACTGGGATCAGGTTATGAGTCTTTAAATGCTAAACAGAGAAGACTACATTCAATCCTAAAGGTAATATGGGAACCACTGAATCTTGTTATTTACAGAAATCATTTGGCATGACTTGTACTTTGGGCATATAACTTGTGTAGATTTATGAATGATGTGTTGAAGAGGGGCAGAAAGTTGAGGAAGAAAGGGTAGTTGGGACATTATTTCAATATTCTAATTCAGTGGTAAGGAGGATCAGTAGAGAGTTATTATTCTAAGTAGAAAGAGGGGATTAGTTGAGGGAGATATTCTGGGAGCAGAATCAATAAGGTATTATTACCAGCATAATCTAACTTCTTTTTCTCATTTTTAAATTAGGTTAGTCTGTTTGCTAGTACCCCTGACTTTAACCTCTACTCCTTTTAATCCATAGTGCTTTGGTATTCTCAAATCCATTCACCAGCATAAATAAAAGCACTATTTTTAACACACAAGAGGTAATTTGGTGTAATTGAGAACTGGATTTATAGTCTGAAAAGACATTTGTTTGTATCCCATTTCTGGAACTTAGCAGGTATGTGAGCATGAGAAAAAATCATTTTGCTGAGGCATAATTTCTTCCATAAGAAGGGAGAAATAATACCTGAAACACTACTTTACAAATGTTAGCTATTCCCGTGTACAATATTGTTATGTCACTCCTTACCAAACTCTTCCAATGGCTTCTGATTTTTCCTTGGATGAACTTCAAATTCCTAAGACTGGAATTCAAGATACTCAATCATCAGATGTGGCAGCCAGGTGATATAACCAGTGGGGCTGGAGTTTTATCTATTGGATTCAAATCTAGCCTCAGATATTTACTATGTGACTTTGAACAAGTCCCTTAAAACTGCCTCAGTTTCCTTATCTGTAAAAGGAGCTGGAGAAAGAAATGGTAAATTACTTCACTATCTCTGCCAAGAGAACCCAAGAAAGAGTCAGACTCCTTAATAACAACAAACATCAGGATTACAACTTTCATTTTCATCACTATTTGCTGAGATGAACTTTATGTACTAAATATATTGCTTTACTCATGGTCCCGAAAATCATTAAAAGAGCATCAAAAGACTTAAGACACTTTTAATCACTTCTACCCTTCTTGCCTGAAATGGACTCTTTCTTACTTTTTTTTTTTTAACTGAAAAAATCTTATTCATTGTTATTCAAGTCTCAGCTCAAATTCTTCTCTTTTTTCTAGATTTCTTGATCTACAGGTATCTGTTCCTCCTATGTTCTTCCACAGAAGTTTGAAAATCTAGAGATAGCCTTCATTATCATTATTTCACTTAAGATGCAAAGCATTCATAACTCATGGGTTAGCTATTATTTACATTCCCCCACCTTTTATGAGGGAAGAAATTCATAAAAGACATAGAGCTACCAAATAGAAGGTAAGAATTTGAATTCAAATATTCTTATTTCAAAGTCTAAACATTCTTTCTATTACTACATTTCAATGCTGTCACTCATGGTTCTGCTGTAAGTTAAGATAAAATAATATAATAGTAACTTTTATAGAGACATACCTTATAGATATTACATGTTTGGTTCCAGATTATAGCAAGAAAGTGAATATTGCAATACAGCAGATAACACAATTAAAAAAATTCTTTTGTGCATGAAAGTTATGTTTGCACTGTAATGCAGTCTATGAAATGTACAATAATATCATGACTAAAATAACCAATGTATGCACTTGAATTAAAAAAAAATTGGTAAAAATAAATGCTAACCATTTTCTAGTCTAGTCTTTGGCAGATCATGTATTTTTGTTTTTTTTTGTTTTTGGTTTTGGTTTTTTGCTGGTAGAATGTCTTGCCTTGGAGCTGTTGGCTACTGACTGATCAGTGATTGCTGAAGACTGCGTAGCTTGTGGCAGTTTCTTAAAATAAGACAACAAGGAAATTTGCTGTATCAATTGATTCTTCCTTTCACAAAAGATTTCTCTGTAGTATGCACTGCTGTTTTATAATATTTTACTCACAGTAGAATTTCTTTCAAAATTGTAGTTTATCCTCTTAAATCCTACCACTCCTTTATCAAATAAGTTCATATAGTAATCTTCAGGATTATTGTATATCAGGGAATAAGGAGGCTTGAGAAGAGGAAGCAAAATGGGAGAATGGCTCATCAGTGAAGTAGTCAGAACACATATAATATTAGTTGATAAAGTTCTCATTTTATATGTGCGTTTCATAGCACTCCAAAACAATTACAATAGTAACCTCAAAGATCACTGATCACAGGCTATCAAGACAGAGATAATAATAATGAAAATGTATGAAATATTGTAAGAATTACTAAAATTTGACAATAAATACATATCATTTGAGGTGAAAAGTATTACTGTTTTGTTTTGTAATGCCAGCACATGAAACAAACAAGGTATTTGCTAAATGTTTATTTATTTACTGGGTTTTACTATCACTTTTTTCTGTACTATACAGTTTTTTTTTAATCCTGATGGCAAGAGACAGTGAATTTTTATTTGTTTGTTTATTTTTCATCATTCACTTGTATAAGATTTTGTTCCATTTTTTTTCTCCCTCCCTTACCTCTTCCCCAGTACAGCAAACAATTTGATATAGGTTATACATGTATAATCATTTTGGATATATTTCCATAGCAATGTGGATATTTAAATTAATTATGAATTCCAGTTCTGTTACCGAGTGCATGAGCCAGTCACAGACATAAACAAATCACATAAGTTCTCTGGGACTTTAGTTTCCTTTCTTGTAAGGAAAAAAAAAATATTTGACTGTAGGATTCCAAAAGTTTTCCCAAATCTAAATTTACTATTCCAAAATTTCTTCTTTCATTTCTTGTATTGTTAATTGTCTAAACATTTTTTTCATTTTATTTCTTTAAACTTTATAGTCATTTTGTCTTATTTCATCAAATAGGTAATTTTCAAAGTGGTAAGACAGAGGAAAGAGAAATATGAATCACTTCCCCTTGAAAAATCGAGGAATTGAGACTGGACTCAGCTTTTCATTCATATTGGAAATTCTTGGGTGATTAAACTCCCTTTATTAATTTAGATTTGGTTCTTTACAAATTAGAGACTTAGTTTCTCACAGCACTGAGAGATGAAAAGACTTGCCAGTGTCCAAAACAAACAAACAAACAAACCAATGTATATCAGAGACAAGACTTGAAGCTGTGTTCTGGCTTCAAGGTCATTTTTCAACCTGTAGCCCAAGACTTAAAACATTTTCCACTTGTGACCCCCTTTTTGACAGATACATTCTTACAAATCTCCATCTTGAATTTGAGTCAAAGTGTTTCTGGTAGCAATTGTGCATGCATCAGGGAATAAGGAGGCTTGAGAAGAGGAAGCAAAATGGGAGAATGCAAATTTTGCATGTTATGCTCTCAAAAACAAGACTGCAATGAAGTTGCATGATGAAATACAAGCAAGTGCTGCCAGAAAAAACAAAACAAAACAAAACTTCAGATGCATTACACATTTGATTTTGAATTAATTTTTGGTTATCACTTTCAGAAATCATTTATTGTTACCAAATTTTTCATAACCCTGACATTCAGTTAAGTGACTTCAAATGGAGTCATGACCCACAGTTGAAGCTTTGCTCAAATCTACGACTTTTTTATGACTTCTTTTAAATGACTTCTTACTAAACTATAACTATATAATGGTTGTTACTTAAGGATTCCTTGAGGAAAAGGACTATAATCCCTATGTTCTGGCTACATTATATGCACCATTTTATGCATTTATATGTGTTTGGATATATTCCCCACATGCTGCATGGGATTATTTTTGTGTGGTTTAGAGGGAGGCACAATAGACATCGTTTAGTCTTTGGTCTTTCCTCCTCTCTAAGGGAGATTTTAATTCCTTCAAAGAGGGGAAGCATGTGACAGGGGACAAAGAATGGTTGAATTATATCTATTTGCTCCCTTAAATATTGTTAATCTAATGGATATGGATTTCAGGTTCTATCAGGTTCAGTCAGATTAAATCAATTATTGTTTCATCAACTGGGGGAGAGCAGAACCCCAAGTTTTATATTTATGTCTTGACACCTTCCCTAACAAAAATTTTAAAATGAACATATATTGTATTTATCCAAGAAACTAATTTTTTCAATTTGTTAGAAAAAAAGAAATAAAAGTCTATGTAGGAAAATTTTTACTGTGCCATTGAGGTAATACTGTCACATTGGGAGGGAGTTAACTAAACTCAACCAAGAGAGAGAGCAATAGATCTCACTTAAGGAGCTCTGAAGTCTCTATGAGACTGACAATAGGGATATAAAAGAGGGATATAAAAGAGACTCCCATTTCTCATATCTCATCTTGTATCATATCATATCAATTTCTTCTCAGAGTCTTTTGTCCATTTTCTCTCTTAAAACTGGAGGCCAGAAGTGTCTGAAATCCAAAGAGAATTGAAGCAGGTCCAAAGACTTGACAATATTGGAGTTTTCTCATTTTTGCCATTTCTGTTCTGCTCTTCATGCAGGCACACTACACTAATTTTGGCCAAAAAGGAGAGAGTCCCATTCTGATGGGTTTTGGAATTGTAGTTACATATAAGTTTTTTTTTTCAATGTTCTACAATAGGAGCAGTTAGTGCAGTGAATAGAATATTGACTGTGGAGTTAGGAGGACTTGAAAGCTCTGTAATAAGTCAAGTTGTCTTACTTGTAAAAGGTACTTTATAAAAACTTGTTGATTATTCAAAAATATAGATACTGGCATAGTGTAATCTGTATTTTATTTCAGAAATCTTATATATGTCCATATTAAAAATAAAAAGCATTAATCACTGACAGAGATGAAACTAAATTGTGCTGTTTTTCAAAAATTCCATGATGCAGAAACCAGTTAACAAATGGGGGAAAGAGAAACATTTCATACTTACATCATAGATATCTCTAATTATAAAGAATTTTTAAAAGTAAGACCTGTAATGTACAAGGCAATGAATGCTTATAATTCCTGTTATCATGGAGCTTGAGGCTGGTGGAATTATCAAAACTGGGGAGATTATTTCAGCCATAGGAGACTTAGAGATAGGAGCACATGCTTCTAAGATGGGGTGAACTATCCCACCTGTGAAATAAAGCAACTCAGAGCTCTTGCTATAGTCCACAGTGAGATAAGGCTTATAAATGGCCACCGTAATTCCAGTGTGAATAAGAAAAGGAATATCAGCTTTAAAAAATAAGAAAAAAAAACAGAACATTAAAAAATGAGGACAAGCTTAGTGACTTGGATATCATCACACAATTAGATATAGATGTAGGAAGAGAAATTAAAATTCTCCACATTCTAATATTATGATTTTTCCTTCCAAATGATTCTATCTTTCTAATAGAATAATTGTTTATTAAATAGGATTGAATTTTTCATATGATCTTGAAACTGCAATTCTGATGGGCAAATTATACATAAGTGATTTTTTCAAGCTGTTTAGATTTCACTTCTATTAAAATAATTTTGATACTCTATTATTAGGTAATGGCCTTACCAGCAACATGTTACTCTTAGTATTTTTTTTTTATATTGATTCTCCACAGAAAGGAAATTTACATAGTTGTTGCATTTGATAAATGTTTCGAAGCCATCATGTTATTAGAATTTTCCCAAAATATCTGTCTTTATCAAAAACTTATAGCAATAATTCTTTTTTAATATAATTTAACTATTTATGTTTTATTCATGTATTTGTTCCACAAGTATTTATTTATTATGACATAAAAAGCTATGAAAAAGAAATCCTCTACTAAAATATACCTTTATTCAGATGTAGATCTCACCCTGGTTTCTCCATGCCAATAGAACATAGATTCTCACATTTTTAACAAGCTAGAAGGTTTTCAGATATTTGATGGCTGTACAATAAACAGAAGCAAGAAAGTAAACAAGCAAACCCCTAAGAACAAGCATTGATTAAATGCTTCATCTGTTCCAGAAATGGTTTTAAGCACCAGGGATACAAAAATAAAATGCAAAAAAGTCCTTTCCTTAGAACTTACATTTTATTGGCTTGTCATCAGGACTAGAATTGCAAGAGATCTTGACTGGTATGAACAGTGAGGTGAAATTTAATAGAGAGCATATCAATTTAAATCACTGCACAATTTCAAAAAACTATTGTACACATAGATAAAGATGCAGGTAGACAACAGCTCATGGAAATAAATCTAGAGTTTTTAATGGATTGCAAATTTAAAACGCTCACAAGTGTGAAATGGTAGCTTCACAGGCTTATTATATGGTATTAAGCTGCACTAATAACAGCACTAATAACATTGTGAATAGTGTTCACAAAGATGTCTGTGTTAATTCTTAGTCAATAACATCTAGACCATTTTTTTTCTGTGTAAACCAGTCCTGACATCAAGAAATAACATTAAGTGATTATAGAATTAAGAATTCTTCAAAATCTTAGAGTTTTTTTGGTGCAATTTTCAATATATCCAGATAATTTGAATGCCTTGTCTAAGGTCACACAAATACTTTTCAGCAGTAAAGTCAAGATTTCAGCTCTCAATTCTCTCATTCTAAATATAGCAATCTTTTAAATTTTTTTTAATTTTATTAAACCTTTTTATTTGCAAAGCATATGCATGGGTAATTTTTCAACATTGACCCTTGCAAAGATTTCTGTTACAAATTTTTCCTTCCTATCCCCCACCCCCTCAGCTAGATGGCAAGAAATCTAATACATGTTAATTATGTTAAAATTCTTGACAAATCAAGTATGTGTATACATATTTATAGTTATTTTGCTATACAAGAAAAATGTGATCTATCAGGAGAAAAAAAAAATCTGAGAAGGGAAACATAATGCAAGCAAACATCAATAGAGAGCATGAAAATGTTATGTTGTGTTCCACATTCAGATCCCCCTCCCTGGGTATATATCATCACTGAATAATTGTTGAAGAGAACCATGTCCATCAGAATTGATCATCATATAGTTTTGTTGTTGCCAGTTATAATGATCTCCTGGTTCTGCTCATTTCACTCAGCGTCAGTGCATGCAAGTCTCTCCAGGCCTCTCTGAAATCATCCTGCTGGTAGTTTCTTACAGAACAATAATATTCCATGACATTCATATGCAATGATTTATTCAGTCATTCTCCAATTGATGGGCATACATTCATTTTCCAATTTCTAGCCACTACATAAAGGGCTGCGACAAACATTTTTGCACAAGTGAATCCCTTTCCCTCCTTTAAGATCTCTTTGGGATATAGGCCCAATAGAGAAACACTGCTGAGTCAAAGGGTATGCACATTTTGATAAACTTTTTGAACATAGTTCCAAATTGCTCTCCAGAATGGTTGGATCCATTCACAGTTCCACCAACAATGTATCAGTGTCCCAGTTTTCCCACATCCCCTCCAACATTCGTCATTATCTTTTCCCGTATCCTAGCCAATCTGATAGGTGGGTAGTGGTAGCTCAGAGTTGTCTTAATCGTATTTCTCTCATCAATACTGATTTGGAGACCTTGAAAAAGTTTTTAATAATAGCTTTTTATTTTCAAAATATATGGAAAGATAATTTTCATCATTCACTCTTGCAAAACCTTATGTTCCAAATTTTTCTCCTTCCTTCCCCACCTCCACTAGACAGCAAATAATTCAATATAGGCTAAACATGAGCAATTCTTCTAAACATGTTTTCACATTTATCATACTAAATTACAAAATCAGATTGACAAGGGAAAAAATTAAAAAGCAAGAAAACAACAACAAAAAGGTGAAAATGCTGTGTTGTGATCTATATTCAGTCCTCCTAGTCCTCTTTTTGGATTCAGATAGTTTTTTTCATTACAAGTCTATTTGGAACTGGACTGAATGATATCATTGTTGAAAAAAAAGCCACACCTATCCATAGCAGTTGATCATTCCATAACATTGTTGTTGCTGTGTACAATATTCTCTTGGTGATATTCACTTTACTTAGCATCAGTTCATGAAAGTCTCTTCAGGCCTTTCTGAAATCTCCCTGCTGATTATTTCTTATAAAGTACATTCATATATCATAACTTATTCAGTAATTCCCCAACTATTCCACTCAGTTTCCAATTCTTTGTCACTACTAAAATGGCTGCTACGAACATTTTTGCCTATGTGGTTACTTTTTTCCTTTTTTATGATCCCTTTGGAATATAGACCTAGTAGAAACACTGCTAGATCAAAGGGTATGCACACTTTGATAGTCCTTTGGGCATAGTTCCAAATTGGGCATAGTTGCTCTCTAGAATGGTTGGATCAGTTCACAACTCCAACAATGTATCAGTCTCCAAGTTTTCCCACATTCCCTCCAACATTTATAATTATCTTTTCCTGTTATCTTAATCACTCTGAGAGGTGTGAAGTGGCACATCAGAGTTGTCTTAATTTGTATTTCTCTAATCAATAGTATAAATTCAACTATCTCTTAGTAGAAAGGCTAATGAGATTTTATTGAGTTCATCAAGAAAATGATTATTGAGATGATGAAGAGGCTGAAAACTATGTCTTATGATAATACATAGAAGGAACTGGAGATATTTAACCTAGACAATACTGGATTGCTGAAGAGATAATTAGGTACAGTTTTATTGCCATTATTATTTTTGTTGTTGTTCAATCATGTCTAACTTTCTGTGTCCGAATTTGGCCTATTCTTGGAAAAGGTAATAGTTTGCTGTTTCCTTCTCCAGCTCATCTTACAGATGAGGAAATGAAGGTAAAAGAGTTTAGTGATTTCTCCAGGATCACAGAGCTAGTAAGTGCCTGATGTCAGATTTGCACTCTGGGAGATAAATCTTCCAGATTCCAGTTCTGCAACTTTATCTATTATACCACCCAGCAGTCCCTTCAAGGTACAATATAGCTATTTTCAAATATATGGCATGTGTAAGAAGGATTGGAATTGTTTTACTTCAAACTCAGAGTATAAAGCTAAGAGCAGTATGTGGATATTGTTTAAAAAAGGCATATTTTAACTCAAAATGTGCAGAAGCTTCATAAAAGTATGAGTTGTCCAAAACTTGTATAATTAGATCCAGGGTTATTGAGCCACCTAAGACAAAAAGTGTTTGGGAGGACCATTGGTTAATTGCGTCTTAGTTGCATCATATTGTATATATTCAGTTATGGGGAAAATGAAAACTGAAGTCCTTGTAATTCTGAGTCTATGATTCTGTTACCTATCATTAGTTTGTGTGTCTGTTGCC
This sequence comes from Myrmecobius fasciatus, assembly GCA_023553655.1. Taxonomy (NCBI): domain Eukaryota; kingdom Metazoa; phylum Chordata; class Mammalia; order Dasyuromorphia; family Myrmecobiidae; genus Myrmecobius; species Myrmecobius fasciatus. Next base: position 3,075 of record JAJPUD010010613.1, on the reverse strand, counting down.
TGAGACCTATTAAATTCAGTTTAACTGAACACCAGTTAAATACACAGTGCCCCATTTGTAGCAGCAGTTCAAGAAAACTTCTACTGATATTTGAAGACATTCCAAATTTCATCAAAGTTGGAAGTAACTACCTCCATAAGATCATGGAGGTAGTTTTCTTTCAAAATATTAAAGAAAAAGGATGAGTTCTTCAGTCAGTCAATAAACATTCATAAAGTGCTTATTATGTAGCTGGAAATGGGCTAAGCAAAACTAAGTTTAAATAAGTTATGGATAGAATATATTGAAAATAATCAATAAAAGATTCTAGCATTAAAATGGATCAAGGAAGACCTTGTTTTCTACTACTATGACATATCTATTATATCCAAATGATGAGTAATAAAAAATTTGGGATTTTCTGAGTATCTTTCCTCTATTTAAATTATTTTTCAATGAGTGTTTTCAGATAGAATATTTCAGGTTATGATCTTATAAGCTTTAAGTAATCAGAGTATCAGTAATCAAGTAGCAGTAATTGTAGCAGCTACATTGGTGAATTCTGTTGAGGAGCAAAGTCAATGAATACCATTATATGATTGTAGAATTAAATATTTTTATAGTTAATGTATTATATAAGTAAGTATAAATAATGTTATAAAAGTATGTAATAAAAAGGTATAGAAAAGGCTGAAGAAAAAAAAAGCACACCTCCAGTAAGAACACACTGTTTATCTTTCATACATTTGTTTTCTGGGAGGGGGGAGAACTCATATGAATTATTTGGTTCTACTCCCATCAATTATACTACACCCAGAAGCATTGTCATTTGGGATTATAGTTAAAGAAAAGAATTGACATGGTCAGAGAATAAGTTTTAGCCAAATGTGCTCTCTACATGTTTCAGTATATTTGGACTTCAAATTGGATTCTACTCTTTCCAGAGAAAAAATGTTTACAGAATGAAGAGTGGACCCTGTCCTGGGGGATGCTTGTTTTACTTCAGTTTTTCCTATTCCTTCTCAATATATTCTTTTATAAAATTCATTGATTTCAATTAGGTGATTGCATAGAAGGGATCATCAACTGATTAAGATTTGGAAAGTGCACTGAATAGGAACTAATCAGTGATACTATTAGAAGCCTGAGTCACTCAGGTTTACTCTCAAGATACTTGAGGAGAAAAATCTTCTGAGAAACCAGTGTGTCAGTATTTGAGGAAATTGAAAGAATAAGCAAATGTAGTACTATACATGGGTGGTATGATTTATATTATTCCAGTGCAGTTTACAGTCAGACAACACGTGTTTCAATGTATAATCTCTCTACCACCCACATGACTTGGAAAGTCACTACAGATCTCTTGACTTTTGTTTTATAGTATTAAAAAAATAGAAGTCCTTTGACATTCCTTTCAGATAGAAATCTATCATCTCTTTTGTCTGTTGTTTTTCATTAGAATGAAAGCTCCTTGAGAATACAAACTTTCTTATCTACTTATAGTTATTCTCAATACTTTGCATAGAGCTTGGTACATAAAATTTTAATATATACTTTGATATTTTTGTTGTCATCTGACGATAAAGAAAAAGTGCACTGGAAAAGGAAAGTGCTTTATAAATGAAAGGTATCACTACACAAGTCATTTTAGAAATTGGAAGCTTGTGAAGAAATGGGGAAAGAGGTCTGAAATGATGCTATAGTGATAATGCCATTTTGTAATATTTCAAAAATAATTGTGCCATTTTCTCTTCATTTTAAAGTATTTTTTTCCACTCACTATGTAATACACTGATAATATTTCCTTGATTTGATGAGTCTGATTATTCTGGGATGAAACTACTCCCTTGGTTGTAGAAGACCACAGATTGATTCTACTGCACTAAGAAATAATGCATAGTTTTAAGAGAATAACCCCGTCCTATAGGAAACAGGTAGCTGGAAGAAAAAAGAACATAATGCTTTACAGAAACAATAGTCTTAGAGAAATTTTTAGCAAAATAGTACTACTTTAATTTAATGACACGTTGGAGATACCTTCTGTACTCTGTAGAAGAGATAATGATGGACATAATAACGTACCCAACAATGAGAAATTAGGGGGGAAAGTGCTATTCAAAGTTGGGGCAAAAACTCTGAGATATCTAATTCCTATTAAATTCCTTTGTGGAAAATAGTACAAACGGAACTGAATATAGGTAGTTTAGGATATGGGGATTTTAAGTTTGGGCTAGCAGAAATGACTAAAGATTTTTACAAAACAAATCTTCTCATAAAGTCAACTGTGCTTTTAATGTTGAACAATATTTAATAGAAAACAATATAAAAAGGAAAAATAATAACACCCTAAACCTGGATTAATCACTTGCTGTTCACATAGAACTCTTTTAGGCACAGGAGAAGATAGAAAATTTAGCTACAACATATTTCCTGCCTTAAATAAGTCCATAGGCCAGTTGATAAAGCATCACAGATATGTGTCTATAGAAAGAAAAATTATAAAAAGAAATTAATAGAGTTATAACAAAATGCTATTAATAAGAAATTAGCAAAATCTATTGAGTGGCTACTGTAACAAGAAAATTGTCCTGGGCAATGGGAACAGAAAAAGTTTAGATAAGCCAAAGTCCCTCTCCTCAAATATCTTACAGACTAGAAAGCACATTGGAAACTATTAGCTAATAGTACAATACTAGATGATGACTAAATTCTAGAATTATAAAAAAGAATGAGATCTGAGTGGGAAGGACATTACCAAATTAGAGATCAGAGAATGATACTGTGTTTATGCTATGTTTCAAAATGTGGATAGACTTTAAGTCAAGGATGGAATAGCATGATTGCAGGCACAGGAAAAAAAATCAAAGGGATGTGAAAAGATAGTGTAGATTTTGTAGAGTAGTAGAGTGTGTATTTAAGTGTATATGTATGTACAGCAAAGAATCATGAAAAAGTCCTAAAAAAGAAAAGTGACACCAAATTTGGGGAGGCCTTGAATGACTATGCAGAGAATCTTAAACTTGAAACTGTTGATTATAGAAAGGCACTGAAGTTTTTAAACAGAGGAGTGATATGAGTAAATTAATGGATTTTTTT